>JABSTR010000465.1:0-63384 GCA_013339765.2 Haemaphysalis longicornis | reverse complement strand
TGGCTGAAGCTGGGGCAGGTCTCTCCATCTGTCCACTGCTACCACCCACAACGTCCTCAGGCAGTACCGATGCATCCGCCCACGATAGGTATGAAACACGGTCAGCGTCAACATTCCCAGAAGACATGTCGTTGAGATCACTATCGCCTGCCGAACATACACTAGAGTGTGGCCGTCATGCAAGGCGTCATCTGGAGGCAGTAAATGCGTGTCCATTTGCTCTTCCTGCTGCTGGTCGCATGACGTTGCCCTAGACTGGCTCTTATGGGAGCCACCATCCTGCTCACGATATGGTGACACTGGATGTGGACACAAATCCTTGTTTTCTCCCATTGAAGGAGCCGTTGGCACAGCCGTCACGTTTTCCGAAAGCATGTACACGCTAATCTCTTCTGTCGCATCACGACCTCCGTGACGTTCATAAATGCACGTGGACATAGTTTCAAACATTCCCCTAGATGGCGCCATGCGTCGCTTGGCTGTACTGACTAGGAAACGCCTATACGATATACCACCAGACCTCTCTCTTTCGTTTAAACCATCTTCCAAAATTTCGACAAGATGATAATGATGGATAAACACTTCAAATTCAAATCGGGTCATTGGCTCCATTTGAAAATCTTTAATATTTCATAAATGTCTTTGCCCAGGAAATAGCGTATGCATCTGCAACGCGGATGTATTATGGCTGGCCCATCTGACAAGCAATGACGTGGTATCTTAGTTTACATCCTCGCAGGGAGAAATCGGCATTATTTAGAGCTCGCAGAACTTAAGCAGTCACCTGTTTTCTCAAGTTCCTATTGATTTTTGGAAAAGAGACACCAGCAAGATCCCTCTCTCCTGTATGGATCGCTGAGGCATGGCATTCATATAAAACATCGCTGTTGCTGGGCAACAGTGTTCTCGTGTACTGTCTGCCAGCCATAGCGGTCGTCAAAATGTGGTCCAATGCACTGGTGATTACACCATGCAGAAACTGGATTACTCCTGAGGTAAATTACAAAATTCAGGCTGATGATTGAGAGTACAAAACCAGAAGGGGGAAAGTGGGTACTGTGCTGGAATATTGTGTTTAAAGCTTCGTACCTTCCGCACACCGGCAGCAGCATGTCTAAGCAAATGGTTTGATAGGTCGGAGCGAATCACAAAGTATTGATTTAGGTTCGGTATTGTGACCATAAAAACCAACACCCTGTCACTGGTGTAGAAAGTTTAAAGTTTCGTGAATGAAAGGTTGCATTCAATTTAATCAACAAACAAACAATATCATTGTGAATACATATGCAGGTCACAATTATTATTTTTCATAAAAGCTGGCAATCGTGATGTTAAGGCACCTAATATTGCTTCCGTCATAGTTATAACTGTGTTTTATCATTTCATTCAAACCTTCGAGGTGGTAATCTGACACCAAGCAAATTGCAGCGGTTGTTTCATCACATCGTCGGTACCACCTCAGATAGTGTCGCCGCGAATGTGAGTATGACACCGTAGTGCCAATCAAACCCAACTATCGTAGCACGTCCTGCCACTCGCGTGTCTCGTAAAGTAGCGATCAATAGCCCTGTAATGGTTGATGTCGTGAAGCTCTCCGCTTAGGCCATGTGATATCGTCGTCTCGTTTGATAGAAATGAAGCAAAACTTGTTTCTTCGCTGCTAGAATTGATTTTTCGAGGCAGGCGACCTCATGTGGCATCGCGATCTTCCCGAATAGCCTGCGTCTCGTCGATAGATGTTTGCAGGACGTCTCTACGTTCGACATGGTCGCACAGAACACTGAGTTCCCATTTATATCGTGGCCAATTTCTCAAAGACACGGATGATCTTTCGTAGTTTGTTTCAGTTTTAACCTTAGCATACACAATGCGTGCCCCATATCCATGTAGTCCCGTGATCAACCGTCTTTTTTTTTTCAACCCGCGTTTATGGAGTTTATGGAAAATATTTTGCCACCTACAGTTTTGGACAATAAGCCCACACGCTAGTAAAAAGAAACAATGGCATTGCGACGAACACGACCAAGTATTATGGGCGATCATATACTTTCCTCCAAGCAGACGAACGATAAGCGACGCGCCGCGAGCGAAATTGCAACTATTGGGATCCAACAATGGGACGCACGTCGTTGATACTTTCATTTTTTTTCTCTAACAATAAAACCATAAATTTAAGTTAAATATAAAATACACCAAAAACATTTGCGTCAAGGATAAACCTTGTTTCGATAATTTTTTTCTCCAGAGCAAGTTTTTAACAAGGATGACTTCTTTTTTTCTTTGCAAATCATTCATTCTTGGAATTCAAAAATCAAGTAGTTATGTGAGGAATAATGTTTAGAAAGAGCTGCAATATTAGGAACTACTGTTTTGTAACCGCCGAGGGCCCAGAAGCTGCGACACAACGCTTGCGTTCACAGTTTCTCCCCAGTTCTTAGCCAATGAACAACTACAAGCCACTTCTTTTCCATTTCAAAAACAAACTTACCGATTTACAACAACGTGCCGTTCTTTACATCTGTGTTGCGGATCGTCGAGCAGGCACTATTGACCAAAGGGGCTGACTATTTGGGTGCAAATACCTTAGCTCAGAATTTATAGCTCAAAAATATTTAATTCCTAATGTAGTGCATACAAGCTGATCTGAAGGAATGTTGCTAACAAAACACCCTATTCAGTGGATTACATCAGTGCCAGCATTTATTTTTTCCAAATGTTGGGTGAAGAGACTCGTGTGGGGTTTTCCTTTTTTGTGGTGGTTTTCTTGAGACGTGTGCCAATTAGGTGCTACCTTAACTGGAATGCAACAACATGATTAAAAATTCCTAACAGAGAGAATATCCATGTTGAACTTACACACATTGATTATTCAAATTAACTATTTGCATAAGGAAGGAGTGCCAAATTTTTAAGCTTTGTCAAGCCAGAACCTTAAAGCTCCAGTTTCCTACGCAACTGAATTCTTTCTCCACATGTGTACAAGCATGCAACAAGTATATAAACATGCTATCTAAAAACATCCTGCAAGAAATCACCTGCAGCATCGAAAGCAGCATAGGGTAATTTTAACCGTATTATGCGTTAGCGATAAGGGCTTTATTCTTTAAAAAAGCGCCGTTGTTTGTTTGTTATTTTGTTGTGGTTGTTAGCGTTGTTCTCCTGTCAAGAAAATGGTCGCCGCTGTAAGGAGTAAACGAATAAAAATTGCTCGCGGCACTTCAGTCTGCTTACCTCGAGTCTGAAAGCCTCGTTCACGACATTTATTAAAACTCGTTTATGCCATTAATCACTTGTTTAGTTTTTTTACTTCGACTCCTTTTTTTCTTGAACGCGTCTTATCGCTTTTATTGCGTTGTCATACAGAGCAAATTACGTTAGACAGCAGACCGGCCCAGCCAACAGCCTTCCTATAATGTTCTGCGTGGCTGGTGTGCACCTGTTCTGCTGACGCGCCATCACGTTCAGGTGTCACGCGGCGTGCACTAGTCACCAACGTCTGCGTTTAAAAATAACAGTTTTTTAAATTTTGTGAACGGGACACATTAGCCACTGAAAGCTCCTGATTCGGTGCCGTCTCTCAACTGGGCATGTCCTACGAATAAAAGAACAACAACAAGGACAACCTTTGTTCTACTGCTCGCAACGTACTGAATAAAACAGATGGCGATATACCGGCACCGACCCCCCGTAAGGCCAGTTTTGCAAAGCGTTCTTGCGTATCTCTCATCCGCCAAACAGGAATACGTTTTTTTTAGGTTCCATTCATCAAACTTCCAGTGAAAATAAGGTTCCGCAAAAAAGGGATGCCTATTCCTTGTTCGGACAATTGCCGATTAGATATACCTACTAAATCCATTGATCATTCTTTTCTTTTGTGCGGGGATGCTGTGTTTTTCCTGGACAATTTGGTACGAGCTGATGGAAACATCATGGACTACAATTCATTTCTGTCCTGTTGAAGATAATAATAAGGCGCTCGATATAGCTTGTGGAAGCTCCGCACGACTTACAGGCATGCATAACCTCGTCGCCTATTTTTGGGGAGCCGTCTTCGTTTGGTGAAGACCCTTTATAAGGCGCACAGTAACCCACTAGAGTGGCTGCATCTGTTGGATGCGCGTCTGCATGCTGGAGTTTTGGCGGCAGTGATGTGATAAAGGAGTCAGTAGAGCATCTATCCCACGGGCTCTCCTAAGACTGAAGCTCTACCAGGACTGAAATCCGAGCGAATCCCGCAGGTCTTTTTTATTTGTTTACCCTTTACAGCGGCGGCCGTTCCACCCCACCCCCTCCCAACAACAACAACACTAAGTCGCAACACGGGGCACTTAACGCTTTCGCCTTAAAACGCATGTGTGGTCCGGTGGTATTTGTGACCGGCTCTTTAAACTAGCATGCCAGCAGTCTACCACTTGTGCTATCTGCGCTCGTAGCAAGCGTATAGCAAGAGTTCTTGTTCTTCCTTTCTCGGTGGCACATGCACCCTTCGGTGATTGGCCAAAAGACGGGGGGTTTGAGGGGAACTGCCCTGGGTTCCCAAAATTCTGAAAAACAATACAGTAGTGACGTGAAAGTTGTAAAATTGTGCGAATCGCGTTACACCTGAAGGAGTTCGTGCGTGAGTAGGACAGGTGCCCAACAGCCATGCAAAACCCCGAGTTCAGGTAGGCTGTGAAGTCTGCCAGTCTGGTTGTTGCCGTAATGCACGCCGTTAGGCGAGGAAATAGAGCAAGAAAAAAGGCGCAAAGCCCCGAACACGAACACGGTAGTAGCGGTACGCTTTCGGGTATGCCTTATGCCCGACTTCAGAGTTCAAAGGTTAATTTCGTGGTTTTCTCACTGCGACGCGCGTGCTTTCTTTCTATACATGATGTGGAAACTCAGGAGCGATAAGGGAACTTTGTTCGTTGAAGTTTACTTGTTGCTGCATTAGGGTGCAGCACAATGCTTCAATCGCGTGCGTTTTACATTGGCGCACTTGGCGAAGACGTTTATGACTTCAGTGAGGAAGAGAACAACGTTCCTTACAAAATAGTGATGACTTTGCAGAAGCCAGTGACGAAGACCAAAATGGCGGTGGAGACAGCACCTCTGCTGACACACGAGGAAACCGACTACGTGCTGCGGGCTGGAAGGTGTACGCAGATATTTTGCCTTATTTCACCTATTTGGAGGTTTCTATTGCCAATAGCCTTATTTTGAGGCCACACAACGGCAGTATCAAGGCGAGAAAGAGAAGCGACACTTGCAAAACCACCGCAACCTCATCCAACAGCTGGTGGGTGACGTGAGGATTGAGCCAAAAGTGGGGCCCCTCTGAATGTAGGGAGGGAGAGGAAGGGTAGATATGACGAGTCAATTTATCTACGTGCTTCCAGACCAAAGCAGCGAGGCCTCTGCTGCGTCTGGCTGCAGAAAAACAATAAGAGGCAGGAGGAAAACACTGTTTTTCTGGAACGCTGCTGTAACAACCTGGCCTGCACCCAGGATAATGCTTCGAGCAGTTTCAGGCTTCTCAATTTTGGTAAAGGAGTTACAAGCAGAATGCAAGAGACAAATAAACATCCTGTGAGTCTTTTTTGCATGATGTTTGTTTTCTTGGCGGCGCCAGAAACTGGCAAAATAGTTTCTGAGCAGGACAGTCAGAAAGTTGGTAAAAGTTTCAGACTGCAAAGGTCTAGTACGTATCTCCAGGCGTTCGCCTTCAAAGCATGCAGGCAGACGTAGGTAAATACTCCGAGGAATGTTTTCGTGGAGCAGTCAGAATAGTTCTTTAACCTAAAATCTTATTTATTTCCTCTTTGTTTATTATTCAAATACCTTTATGTTACTAGCTTTTGAAATGTCAATTTCGGGAATCTTTACCACGGTTCTAGACAAAACCAATTTTTTTATTTAGGGAAATTAGGCTTGCGACGTAAGTATTTATGAGTACTTTTGGTTATGCGCCATTCTGGGTTGAATGTTTCGTAACATGCCGAATTCCTTGCAACACAGTGCTTGTTGAGTAGGTCTCCAACAATACATGGTGGAGAAAGGAAGCACTTAAATAAACAGATATGACATTACCATAATACGCAATCTCTCCTAAATAACTGCATCCTGGAATTGATTAAAGAGCATACCCTTAGACACTATCGCTCTCTTTGTCTTCCCCTGCAAACGCATTTTCTGATAGCATCTCTTATGCATCATCTCCTCGGTCTTGCATCTCCTGCAGGAAAAGAACATCGCACCGGCTGCGACAGAAATACCGGCAAGTAGAATTAACAACGTCCGCAGAGAAGAATGCACGCCTTCCTACCGAGACTACTAGTGCACTCCAAGTTCTAGTGTTGCGTAACAATGACTAAAACTTGCGAGTATGCCGTTCATCAGCTAGGGCGTCCACTTTATGAAGAGCCAGCGCCAGCATGCGTGGGCCGAGCGGCATACAGTATAACGTCTGACGAGGTAAACACGTTGCGGAAGTGAAACCAAGTACAAAAAACAGGCACGAGGATATTGCATATAAAACCGTTTTAATGTTTATGAATCGTCTGCACTGCACCAGAGAAGATTTCAAAAATTTCAGGGATATTTAACTTTTGTCACATATATTTCGGTATGCTTGCCATCCTGCCATACATATGTTTTGATCTCCGCTCAAGAAAACCTTCGGTAATATGCAGCACAGGCGAAGATAAAGACAAAATTATTTCATATGTAATACCGACGCAGTTTGCTTACGCTTTTCGTGAATAGAGAAGGGCGGAAACAAATGCTCTGTGTTTCTTTATTTTGTATAGCTGTCAGAGGCACTGCGTGTCAGTGTTACTGAACCTGTCAGACTAGCTGAGAGCACAATCCGACCAACTGGGAAGATACAGAGGAACAGGAAGCACAAACGAATTTGGGAAAGACAAACCACAAGTACACCTGGCACACAAAGCGCAGCGAGCATCAGAGGAAGCACATGCCCCAACACACAGAAGAAAGGCCCGTATATGCCAGCGTGTAGTAACCAAAAATAGGAAACTGTTTGCTTTCGTCAGCCCAACCCCGCCTTAAAGCTACCGATTGCAACAAAAGACCCCTACGAATATCGAACGGGGGGAACAATAGGTTTTTCAAGTGTACACGAAGTACAACGACAATTTGGACAGGTGTTGCACAAACACAGGACTAGAATAACTTTGGCAATACCAAAAAAAGATTCTTGTTGCTATGAAAAAATGAACAATATAGCATTCCATTACTTTTGCCTAAGACTGATGCCCTTCACAAGTTCTCTGGGCGAAAATAAATACAACAGTAAAGGGCCCAGGACTCCGAAATAAGTCCTTACGTATATGTTCCTCGGTTAAGTGTACTGGAATGCCACAGGAAAGCCGTTCACAAGACGCTGCCAAAAATGGTGTTTTATATATATTGTCAACAGCGTTGATATTTCGTTCATCCTGAATTGCGCATTGTAAAGAACACGTTTTTATAAGAAACAAAATTTTGATCCATGAGAACTTTTTTTCAGGTACTGCCTATCTGAAGATATACCAAATTTATTTTATTCACGGGCCAGCCAGTTCGACGAAACAAAACGTGTCCCCAGTATAGCTTTATATGAACTGCCTACAATCGGGGATTGTTATATTACATGGCGGCTACTGCCACTCGCTAAATTACACTTCCATAAAAAAGCATTGCTTGCGCATAAATGTTTTATGTTGAAGTATTTCAAAATTAGCTTACATTTTTCTGCTTCATTGTGCAAGTTCTAAAGAAGAAATGGGGAACTATGAAACTGCAAATATTTTTACGCATAAAAAGTTAAGAGTGTTTAGTCGCTCAGCCCATATACAGATTTGCACTTTTCCGCTTTATAGATTTTATCACATATCGCAACAAAGGGGCTGCGACAGATATCTGCCATCTAGCACAGCAAAAAAATTGGTCGCCATCCCGTTCTGCGAACGTGGATATCCAGCAAAGCTGTTGTAAACCATGACAAATAGGTGATGGGGAGAGTATGAAATATTTGTCGCCGTCTAGGCGGGCTTGTCGGTTAGTGTCTGTCTTGTTAGTGGCGGGCTTCTCGGTGTCGTGTCACTAGAGAAGGCTACAGAGTATCGGCACTCTTTCCCACTATTATTCCGGGCCGCCGCCATGATCATTGATTATTTCGCTTTACGTGACATTTGTTTACATTGCGTCTGTCCGGGCAGCACAGGTCTTAAGCTTTGCGGAATGAATGTACGATTGGATGTTTGATTTCCTCTTTGATAGGAGTCTTACATGATGAGCGGAGGAGACATCTCCCATAACCTACCTCCTCAATGACCCTGTGGGTGGGGTATTATCCCTACTGTGTTTAATATTTCTGCCGATTGACTTGAGAATGTGGGCCGAAATTGGTGAATGAAATCGAAATTCATGTACGATGATGATAGGTATCTGGTGCTCGGGAGCAACAGGCGTGTGCTCCAATCGAGCTCCAGCGTGCAGTCGGCACGATTAAAAAATTTAGCGCGACACGTGGCCTGGATATATCACAAGCGAAGTGCGCCACAATCGCCTTCACAAAGCGGGACATCTCAAACTACCAGTTAACCGCCGCAGGCATACGGATTACTTATGTCACCTATCACATTTTTTGGGGGCGTTACCTTCGACCGCCGTCTGACATCGACGCCGCACATCCAAAGCCTAATAAGAAGTTAACGTCATTCACGCACATTTTCGGCATGTTTTTCATCAGCACTGATGCATGTAGCGTCATCTCTCTTTTAAGGCCATACGACGCCCTCTTCGAAGGCATACTTCATCATAGCCTCCCAGCCCTGACTTCTCTGTCCAAAGGAAATTACTAGAGGGGTTGCAGGCCCGAATGCTGAGGATATGTCTTGGTGTCCCGAAGAGGACCTCCACAGTGGTAACCGTGACAGAGAGCAGGTGGCTTCCGCCCACTGCTTTGCAGGCAATGGAGCAACTTCGGACGCCCCCGCACGGAGAAACTTGAGTATTCATGGTGACGGTGAGCAGTGACGCCGCAGACCCCGAGCTGCAATACATAACCTGTGTACAACCGTGGCGATGTGTTGAAAGGTGAAGGGTAGAAGCTGCAAACGGTGGCCGTCGGAACTCTTGGTCAAGCTCCGGACGATGGCCTCCCTGTCTGTCTACAAGGCAAGCTCCGGGACCTCATTGACTACCACGGTAAGGTCTGTAAAGAATGGGCCCATGATTGAATTGTCGTGAAAGTCACGAGTCAGTGGCAAGTGCGTGCCTGAGTATACGTTGCTTTATGCATGGCGCAAGAAGACGCAGAAGATAGCGCACTGAAGCAAGCACGCGACACTAAATTTATAAGCGTTAAAAAATGGCAGGAGGCTAACAGGAAAATGTGCGCAATACAGAAAAGGAAACGTCCTACGGGTTATTGTTGCAGCCCCTAGTGGTGTTAAAGTCCTGACGCGTGCGAGGTCGACGGGGACGTCGCGGCACGCCTGGCTTGATGATCGGCTCAGGGCCACGTCGCATCCAGGCACGGGACGTCGGGTGGGCATCGTCGACCTTGCCGACGAGTCACGGCTGGATGGCGTAGCAGCGGGTGTGAGCGGAGGGTTCCACCTCCAGGTGGATCCGGACCCGCGCTCTCTCGCCCAGCGCGTCACCAGCTCCAGGCACGGCCATCCCACGGGTTGTCGTGATCAGCGGCGGACGGCTCAGGGATACAGCAGTGGTTGCGACCCAGGTTCTCACCCGAACACGATCACAGGGCTCCGCTCTCCAGCCCAGCGCGTCAGAGACGTCCACTAATCCCCGGCCCGATTAGATTTTCTGCACGCACTCTTTGCAGCTGAGCGCTCGGTCTCCTCTTTCTCGTCGTCCACCGGCACTTCATCACAAGGTCAATGAAGAAAGAACCCCCCTCCCCTGCTTTATACTATGGCGCATGGTAATCTCAAAACCCCGCTATTCAAATGGTCGGGCCCAAAAAAGGGCCCACACCGAAGCAATTTTCAAGTCTATTTCAAACCTGCTTTTCACTAATCCCGAAAACTTTCCACGCTTTCTAACAATGCAGGCAACTGATAAGCGACGCCCATTAAAAGCAGGTATGTGTTCTTAGTAGCAAAGTTTATTGAAACTCTCGGAGGCAAAAAATACCAAGCGAAACAACTAACCTCTGGAGACCTGCTTATCAAAGTGAACAACAAGGACCAATCGAGCACCCTTTTGAAGCAAACGAAACGAAGTTAGCCGACTTTGATATCACTGTAACTCCCGACTGCACCCTCAAGAGCCTTCCAAGTTGCCATTTCCGAAGCAGAACTGATAAATGAAACTGACTCGGACCCCCTTGAAGGTTTGCGCGTTCAGGGGTAACTGCTGTTCGACGCATCACAATGAGACGTGACGGAAAGGAAATAAAGACAGCACATCCTATTAACCTTTGATCGTTGCACTCTGCCAGAGACTGTAAACGCTGGCTTCATCCACTACAAGACAACAGTGTATATACCCAACCCGTGCCGTTGCTTGAAGTGCCCACGGTATGGGCATGGAACCAATGCGTGCTGAGAGAAACAAACGTGTGCTAATTGCGCTGGACACGACCATCTGAGTGACGAGTGCAAAACAACGCAATTCAAATGCCGCAACTATGCTGGACACCACGCAGCCTATTCTTGCTCTTGCCAGAAATTCAAACAAGAAAAAGAGATCATCATCCTCAAAGTGACCCAAAATCTGTCATTCCCAGAAGCGCGTAAACGGCATGCACTGAAGCTTTCAGGGAGCTACTCCGACGCAGCCCTCCGGGGTGTAGGGCGGCGTCTGGTTTCCGCGGGTACTCAGGTCAGCGAAGCTGACTTGGTCCCGCCTGCCCCCCCCCCCCCCCGGGGCGCTGCCTGTGGTAGCCCAAGACACTGTTGCAACACCCTGCTGCGGCTGCAGGTGTTGCACAAGAAAAAAAAACGTTGCAACTGGCTTTTCGGTCCCCACCCCACCCACTCCGGCCCCCAAAACACCGGTGGCGATGGATGTGGAAGCGGGAGGCTCCTCTTCCGCAGGCATGTCCAACATGTCAAAAAAGGTGGTGGCGGAATCTCCTGCCATTCCATCAAACACGTTGAGGGGTGGGCGTCGTAAGACCTCCGTCTCGTCAACGCCTGCTACTCCGTTGACGACATGGATATTAAGCCATCTCGGCCTGCATCCCAGTCGTCAAAAGATCATCGCGGCAGTTTTGGCTGCGGGAAAAAACCCCAAGCTACCCGAGTCACGGGCCCTGATTCAGACGCAGTGACGTAGGTAGCATCACCCAGAACACCCCATACACAGCACCGTAATCCTCCTAGACTTTTATGGTAGCCCAAAGTATAATGCAATAGAACTGTAGGGGCCGAATGAAAAACGTCGATGACCTCTAGGAAATCCTCCACAAACATCAGCGGAATATCATCTGCCTACGGAAAACACACCTGAAACCCACAGAAACCAACTTCCTCACTGAATACACAGTATTCAGAAAAGGCAGAGACAGCTGCCCTCACTCTTCTTGTGGTGTAGCGATTGTGATGTAAAAATCTGTCCCCTGTCAATTCCTTCAGTTACGTACTCCCCTCGAAGCAGTGGCTGTTTGGGCAATAATTTTTAATAGGCTATTAACAGTCTGCTGCTTATACATTCCTGCTGACTACTACCTATCAAGTTCCGACTTCGAGTCTCTAATACACGAGCTTCCAGCACATTTTTTGTTAGTAGGCGATATAACGCTCATTGAGAACTCTGGGTGTCTGAACGTACAGATTCCCGGGACCGCATACTGGAAAAGTTTTTTTTATCATCCTGAGCTTGCTTATTCAACACAAAACAGCCAACATACTACAGTCAAACACACCACACATATTCGCACATTGATCTGGCTATTGGGTCTTCCATTCTTTTTCCGTCCGTTGAATGGGAGGTCGACACTAACGCCTACGGAAGTGACCACTTCCCAGTTACCCTCAGATGTCTAGAAACAGGCCCCTGCAGTTCAATTTCACATGAAAAGATGAGAAAATCCGGAGCCGACTGGGCAAAGTTTAAAGAAAAATCAAAACGCTCTTACTCAACCATCAGTTACTTGGGCATCGATGAATCTTGTATTTTCCTTACGTGTCCTATCCTTGAGTCTGCCCGAAGTGCCATTCCCCAGGCATCTTGTGGTACTTCTAAACTGCGGAGGCCTTGGTGGAATAAGGAATGCAGGCTTGCACGACAAACAGAAAATAAGGCCTGGGGTGCTCTTCGTAGACACCCCACTGCCCAGAATATGATAGCTTTTACGCGCGCCAAAGCCACTGGAAAGCGCATCCGCAAAGAAGCCAAAACCAACAGTTGGACGTCTTTCACATCATCTATTAATTCTTACACTGACACAGCCAAGGTATGGAATCGAATAAGGAAACTAAAAGGACACAAGACAAACAATTTACCCCATGTCAGCACCACAGATAACACGATTGAGAACCAGGTGAACAGGCTTGCAAAACACTTTGAACACGTATTAAGTTCGTCAAATTGCAGGAGCGCATTTATACAGTATAAAAGTCAGCTCAGCACAAATCTATACTGGACAATAAGCCATCGAAGGGCTCTTACAACTCCCTATTCTCGCTCAAGGAGCTAGAGGCTGCCTTGGCCACATGTAAACATTTATTCTAATTTTCTAATTCTAATTCTAACTTCGAATTTTCTCCCATTATATGGGAACAGAAAGATGCCGAAAGTGGGTATTTTGCTGTGGTTAAGCAAGAAATCGCTTGTTACAAAATGATGGCCCGACCATCGAAAGCAACCAGGTTACTAAAAAACAAACGTTAGAATATATAGCCACATCAAGTCACTAATATACGATAGAGGCCTGCTGACACAGTGTTGTAATGCTCATTAGATTAGTTGTAGTTATATGTGTGGGAGAAGGGGTGTCTAGCTAAGCTATAATTTTGGAAAATGAAAAAGGGCAGCTGGCGGCAAGGGGCGGTTTAGTAGTGCCTGAAAGGTGATCTTAAAGCTCCGTTTAAAAAATTCTTTAGGGACCATGGTTTTTTTCGCATTTGCGGGAAAAATGTTAGTACGCGTTCCGATCTGTTTTACAGTACGGCTAAGTCGAATGTGTTTTCTCAAAGACTTCTTATAATCGCTAAAAAAGGGTGTGCTTCAACAAAACGAGTGGCAGCTTCACGCCTTGGTAGTATTTGATAAAAAAGGTGTTTATGAATGTGCTCTAAATTAGTGTTTCAGCAATGGACACAACGTACTGGTGACGAGCTTATCTGAAGCACCATGCCACTTAATCTGTCTAGAAATAATTAAATATATTTCAAAATTCTAAATGTTTCGCTGCTTTCACATATTTCCCGATTATAAAACGAATAAATAAATAGATAGGCCGGTTAGTGTACTCGCTTACTGCGCCTTATTTTTACGGCTATCGCTTGTAGGGTTTAATATTTATGAGCGAATATGCTGTTGTTCATCGCGCCCTAATTATTTTCAATTTTGCACACAATTTTATGGTATTGCTTGGTTACTGCAGCCTGCTTTCTAAATAAATACGCAAATGGTGTTTTCCTGGCTCTCCTGATTATTGCTGGTGCTCCAAAAGAGGTGTGCTGTAAGGAGCTTCAGTTAAGTACAAATTCAAAAAAAAATTCAAGACTGATTTCAGCATAGACACATACCTAGAGTTTGATTTTACCCTTTAAACTAAATTCATTTGTAAACAACATCTTGTGATGATTTGTAATTACATTGTGGCTCTCAGGACACCCTACGTAGTTGTGAAGCATCTTGTGTGCTATCGCTTGGTTTAAAAATACGAAATACTTGTACACATCTTACACGCACAGATTGCAAAAATTTTAAGTAAACAAAAATAACGCACAGTCACTAACTCTCAGAACAAATAAAATGGAACTAGAGCTGTGGCTCTCCCTACCATTCGGCATTGTGTGCCGCCAGAACTGAGCTAGGCTTCTATTCTTATTACGAACTGCCCTGCGCCGCACTGTTCTCTATTCAAAGCAAACCACCTGGTAAAGAAAGGCTGCCAGTGTGCAGGCCATTTTTCAACTCCACATTAGGCAGCCAAGGAAATCGCGCGCAACAGTTTGTGCTACCATTCATCCAAACACTTTTCACTCTTTTTTTTTACTTTCTGACGTAATATATATATATATATATATATAAACACGCGTAGCAAGCCGGCTAGTACTTCGACGCAGCCCGTACGTGTTGTGAGTCTTTACTAGTATCTTCAGCAGCGATGAAAACTGTGCAGTGGTGTTTCTTTTGCGCTATGTTGACTGCTGCCATGTAAGTATGTTTAGAATGAACTAAAATTTTAACCCTCTATTTTGTGTAAATATTTGAAAAAAAAAACGTTCAAATTGAAAGAAAAATAGTAAAAGACCTCCATTCTGACGTAACGGACATGCGTCACGGCTACAGCGTATTTAAAGGGGGCCAGGCCGTCGACCAACAGCAAAAGGTTACGTTTTTAGCCAAATTATTTGGGGTCAACTGGTAATCTAAGCCTACAAGTTTAGCATGTGTTTAGTTTGTTTCTTTTCAGGGAACGTTGGAATGCGCTAACCGCACGTTCACGGGTTTGGGAAGCTAATGGGGATGCGTGGGCGAAGAAAGCTGAAATGCAAAGAAAGAAACGGAATGCGTACAGTTTGCCCCGTGAGATTCGGTGTTTAAGCTTTTTGCTAAACACCTTTGTGTAAACAATTCTTTTCTTAGTAAGAACAAACAAAAAAACGATTATTCAGTAGTAGTTTATGGAATGAACAAACTTCCGCGAAGAAACTAAGAATAACACTCGAAATAAAATGACCGAAAAAGTTCTCTGCACGCAAGAGATTTTACATAATGCCCCATCCCTGACAACGTTCGGTGCTTTGCACAGAGCTAACAGGGAGCACACTGTCGAAGGCTTTCAATGATTTCACAGCGAAGCTGTCAACCTCTGGTTAGTCAGAAGATTTTGTGTTGTGAACAAAATACCCTTGCAGGACCCAGCATTTCTCGCCCAGGACGCCGACGGGGTGCGTCAGGCTAATCAGGCTTACATCATAGATCTCATAATGCATGTAAAGAAGTACACGAACAAGCCTCCAAACAACACAATGAATGATAAGGCACAAGTTAACAATACAACCCCCCCCCTTTCATGTGTTCTGGTAGGAATTAGGTTGCCGCTGCTTTCCCACCCCAAGGGGGCGGGGGGGGGGGTAGACTTCATTCAAGGTTCAAGGGCTAGCACATGCATCAGGCTAGGCAGGACCCAGAAGTTCCCGTCCAAAACGCCGAGCGCATGTGTCAGGACCGAGAATCTTCCAACAGGAAAGCCGAGTGCACGCGAGAAGTCCGCCGATACAAGAAGGAACAGTTTATACCCTCCTCCCCCCATCAGCATACGTAGTGGTTTACGACAGCTCCGCCGGACATCCACCGTCCATTTTTTTAAATGCGACGCATCTCTTGCTCTGGGGCATGTCCCTCCGCCTTTGGCGTCGGCGTCCGCACACCACCTGCGCATGCGCAACTCTCCCCCGTTTTAGGGGCGAAGATCCTAAAGCCATGGGTCTGTCCATCCCTTGTGTCTCGTGGTACGTGACCGCCGCATGCTTTCGGAGATGTCGCAAAGTGGGCCGCGTTGCACGCGCAAGAACCGGCTGCAACCGGCAGCGCAAACTCGGCACCGGGAGCGCGAGCTTGTCTGTGTTCGCCAACGGAGGCGCGAGCGCACGTGCACTGCGAGGGGGAGATCACGCAAGAGATCACGCCACGAACGCAGGCGGTCGTTCTCGGAGATCGAACGAGACGCAAGGACCTTTGCTCGTTTCCTCTCGTCTTGTTCGCGCACAAGTTCGCCCTAAATAAAAGTTCTTTCTTTATCGTTGTGTCCCATCCTACGTGACAAATTGTGGTGGAGGTGTGGGGTAGTCCTCGATGGCGCGGGGTCTTTCACCAGGTCTGGGCCTGGGAGCATTGACTCCGAAAATAAAAGTTGATTTGTAGAATGTACGCACACAGTCTTACGTCTTTCTTAATGATGTAATGGGCGAACTTTCAAGGGAGAGTTACGGTTACCGATGATCTCCCCATCTCGAGCTTCGCCCCACTTATCATCATTCATTCCGTGGATATATGCGTGATTTTTTTTCTCTCTGACAGCTGTGCGCAACGCTCTCACTCCGTCGCATTAGCATACAGCTGCGCACGCACTTCGCTCCGCTCGCGTCTACTCCGGTGCGCAAGTGCGCGCATGCGCGCCTCTCCTCTGCTGTCTAATCTCCTTCAGGCGCTGTGAATATAAAGCGGGTAGCGCGCTGCGGCGGTTCAGTCAGCGCTCGCTCTCGTTCGACTCCGCGTGACTTGCTTGACGACTTTCTGCTTGGCTTGATTCTTCCGTTGAAGACGTGATGGAAGCGACGGTCCCTTCATCGAGTGGGCTGACACAATTCAATACCAGCGTCAGCGCAAACGCTCAAGGCAACGTTACGACCACCAAATACAAGGCTGCACACCCGCATGTGATGTAAATGCATCACACGCGTTCACAACACGTTTCACCCGATTTAGAGAATCAACCCAATGGAAACGCCACTTGAACCCCCCGATGCGTCGCATCACATCAGGTTCCCTCGCGGGAAGATGGCCGTAATTTTTTTCTCTGCGTTGCGCGCAAGGGGGATCGTAAAGTTAAATTGCTTTAAAGAGGGATAATAAAGTTAAATTCTGTTAAACGTAACTTAATTTGATTTGATTTGATTTGATGTGAAAATTGCACTATATGCACTTCCTCAATGACGGAACAATCTTTTTAGAACTAGAAGAAATGTTTCTTGTAACAGTCAACTGAAATATTAAATAAAGTGGGAGAAAAATTAAAATTCGACGCCAGTGAACCCACGTTTAAAAAACAGGTCAGAACGCTTGCAATACTGATATATAATTAAGTGTTTGAAGTGTATGTCTGTATTTCCCCAAAAGGTAGAAATTAATACCAAGTACAAACGAAAAAATTTTAATGCGTAATTGTGACGTAGTAGTAGCGTAATTGATGAAAGTTCATGCGTACGAATGATTGCGTTTATGTGTATACTGTGATCCTTCTTTAATTCTAAGACCGACCTATGCTTTGTATAATAGATAGGGAATGTAGTAATGACTTTGCTTTGTGCTATTTTCTATTACGAATATGCTATCATGCTTAAATTTGTGAACAGCCCTGTTATTACGTACACTGTAAACGGGTGGCTGAGGCCTCTGTGATGACACCTCGGCCTTTCCGTCTCATCCTCCCCTTGGTTTTGCCAAGAAATAAAAATCAAATGCTCAAATGTAGTTATCACAGAATTTTTGTGAAGCGTTTGATGCATACGGAATTTATATAGTAGCTGTCAAGTATGTGACCGATCATATCATCCGATATCTCACACATGTACTTAATTTAAGCTTGTCATCAGAAATTTTCGCTTATAGCAGGCAGATTTCAAAGGTAACAGCAATATTCAAAATGGGTAATAAAACCGGCAGGACTAACTATCGCCCCTATTAGTTTCGTCTTTTTTCACTAAAGCCCTAGAAAAAAATATACTAAAACTTTTATCATCATTTATCGACCATTATAAAATCATAAGTCCTGCTCAGTACGGCTCTTGCAAGCAGAAGTTACAGAAATTGGCTCTTTATGCTGAAAACAACAAGATATACGGCGGTAAGAAGGCATAACCAGAGTGAGCGCTTGAAGCTGAAAACATCGGGTTTAATTTTGTGAAATTCTGAGAAGGAAGATCAAACTAATTTTTAATGACTAATTGGCATCAACCCGAAAACGTAGATATAAACATCGGTACTCAATTTAAAACATATCTTGGAAAACAATGAAAGCTGCGAAAGTACTAAGCAGCCAAAATCAACAAACTAGGTCACTCTCTCGCGTCGAGGCTAAGTGGTACGAGGAGGCGCGCTGGGGAATCGAACACGTCCGAAAGACCAAAATTCAAACTGCAGCGTGGGATTTCTTTTCAAATCTATAATAAAAAGTAAGAAAATAAAATAACGGGAGGCAAAACGATGCTTTCTGCATGGTGGAAGGAAAAGCAGGAGGAAATTCGCGAAAGAAGAGGCGACGCCTGCTCAATGTTTAGGCGCGTCCGTCTTCACACAACTTGGACACGAGGAGCATCTCTGAGTTCTCGTTCAAACATCGGCTGTAAGCAAAATACTAGTGAACATTGCAGCAATGAGCGTACGTAAACTTACTCAGTTAGGATAACAATAACAAAATTCTGAGTATAACAACTGAGTGATCAGTATTTGCAATTTAATTGATGTGAGTAGGCTTGCGGGCTTCGTTTCTCTTAGGCACAGTTGCAGGCTATGTATGCAACGGAGCATAGGCGTGCCTTCTCCTTACACTTAATTGGTTACTAGCGCAGCCAAACGGTAAAAACTATGCGGATGCTTAGAACGTCCAATTAATGCGAAGACGAAAGCCTAGTCTGACGTTTCTATGATCCGCTATTGCATTTTCTGTTAAACTTAACGTCCGCACCCGTAACCACTTGACCAGCTCCTTGGAAAGCTTTTCTAAAGCTCTTTCCGCTCACTCGCTGTGGCTAAGAACCTCTTGTTGACCCCAAACCGCCACTTCACCTTTCATGGCGGCTCTTGCTGCACGTCCGGAAGTGGCCTACCCGCCTTCAGTGGTGCTGTTTTTAATAATCAATCAATAAATAAATAAATCAATCAATCAACCAATCAACCTTTATTTTCGGTGCCCAGGAACAACCCTAGGGTCTTGGTACTGGTACACCATATACAAGCATTCATAAAAACAAACTAGAATCAAGACAACACAACACAGAAAACCATATATATGAAAGAAACAATAAAGTAAAAATAGTTACAGAGATCCCAGAAAGCAAAACAGCAAAAAAAAAACGGAAGCCTAGTGTTAGAAGCCATGAATAATAATAATCATTCAATCAATCAATCAATCAATCAACCTTTATTTTCGGTGCCCAGGAACAACCCTAGGGTCTTGTTACTGGTACACCATATACAAAACATACATAAAAACAAACTAAAATCAAGACAACACAACACACAAAACCGTATGCATGAAAGAAACAATAAAGTAAAGATAGTTACAGTAATCCCAGAAAGCAAAACAGCAAAAAAATAATAATAAGAAAAGAAAACAAACAGGAGACCTAGCGTTGCAAGCCATGACACTCGGACAGCGAAATGTTCAAGGCACGTGAAAAACAGGAAATACTCACTGAACATGACAGAGATAAGTTATACGCATAAAACGAAGGTTTTATAACAAAATGTTCGGAAGTTTCAACTTTGAAAGAAGCTCAGCATTACAAGCACTGGCACTCAAACCTGCAGAAGTTCAAGCAACGCAAAACCGGGACGTGCGAAAAACAAACAAGAACATGATTTGCCTAAAATAAATACGGCAGATAAATTTGCAATGACATAAAGGCACTTAAGCTACAACAGTTTTCAAGTCGTTTGAAAACAAAGAAAAAGAGCTCTGGAATATATCAAGACGATCAGAACATTCATTATATGCACATTGTATTCTGCAGATGGACGAGCGTGTTCTACTTAAAGCATCTGTTCTAAAAGTTCGAAATGTTCGGAAAAGTTTGTTCGGCAAGTTGACATTTATAAGTGTAACCAAGTCATCACACAAAATAATAATAATAATAATTATTATTATTATTATTAATATTATTATTATTATTATTATTATTATTATTATTATTATTATAATAATCAATCAATCAATCAATCAATCAATCATTTATTTAACGTGCCCAGGAACAACCCAGAGGTCTTGATGCTGGCGCACAAAAAAAGAAAAGAAAACTAAGAATAACACAATAGAACAAGATGACTGTTCAAAAGAAAACTATCAGAGACACAATGCGCACAGAAATATTAGGACGACAGGACAAAAGTAGATTAACACAGTATGCGAAATAGCCAATGATAATGACAAAAAGTCAGATAATATACATACATACATACATACATACATACATACATACATACATACATACATACATACATACATACATACATACATACATACACACACACATACATACATGCATGCATGCATGCATGCATACATACATACATACATACATACATACATACATACATACATACATACATACATACATACATACATACATACATACATACAACAATGCGCCAGATAAAGTAAAAGGGAAGGATAGAACAAATTGCACATGTGATGTTATCTTATAACGGTAGAAACCTTGGAGGAAAACGATAACTGTGACCCATCAAAAACATCGAGGTCAAGAAAATAAAAATTATAAAGACTTTGTATCCTGTTGAGGGCTGAGTGCTGAGAGAGGCGGGCAGTTAGAAGAAACGGCCTGCTCTCTTTTGTTTGCTTCCGCGGAATCCGAAAATTAATACTATTGAGCAGTATAGGACAGGATATAGTACCGTGAACGAGCTTGAAAAGAAAGAAGAGATCGGCGCGATTTCGCCGGCAGCGAAGTGAAGGCAGTGACAATAGTTCAACGGTGTTAGAACACGAGCCAGAGTCATTTTTAGCGAAGCGCTGGTTGCAAACGCTTTGAAATTTTTTATGGACACGCTCAACTACGTTACTTAAGGAATTAGAGATGCCATTCCAGATCACAGATGCATACTCAAGTTGAGGAAGACATATTGCGGTGTACAATTTGCAGAGTGGCATAGGAGAATTGAATTCTCTCGATATTCTACAAACACAGCCGAGAGAACGAAGACCCCGCATAGCAACACGCTTAGTATGAGCTGAAAAATGCAAGGTGCTATCAAAGAGAACGCCGAGATCATTGATCTCACAAACCCTACATAAAGACACAGAATTGACAGAGTATAAAAAAGATACACTAGATGATTTGCGAGTGAAACTCATGACTTTTGTCTTTGAAATATTGAGAGAAAGGTTATTGTTTTTACACCATTCTGAAAAAGGACACAAATCAGACTGCAACAAGCGACAGTCGTTAAATGAATGAATTTCCCTAAATATCTTTATACCATCTGCATACAAAAGGAAAGAAGAAGTGCGAATGGCAGAAGAAACGTCGTTAACATACATTAAAAAGAGGAGTGGGCCTAATACCGAACCCTGAGGTACACCACTGGTCACTTTGTAAAAGGAGGACGTTTGGCCATTGACAGCAACATAACATGATCTGTCACGAAGGTAGCTATGCAATAGATTCACAACAGCGGTGTCAACATCAAAATGAGCAAGTTTAACCATAAGCATTGAGTGATTGACTACATCGAAGACTTTTCTGAGGTCACAGTAAATGGTGTCGACCTGTCCTCTCTGGAGTACAGGTGTAGATATTTGCGTCATGAAACTGGCAAGATTAGTGACGGTTGAGCGGCCAGGGACAAATCCATGTTGATTATTATTCAATGAGTTTTCACATTAAAAGACAGTATGTGGTGAAGGGCCAGCTCAAAAATCTTTGACATGGCGCAGAGAAGAGAAATCGGTCGATAATTCGAGACATCAGTTTTAGAGCCAGACTTAAATACTGGAAAAACACGAGCGATTTTCCACATGCTAGGATATGTGGAAGTAATCAGACAGTTATTAAATATGCTAGTCAGTACTGGGACCAATATACTGCTATAAGCTTTTAGTATGGCTGAGGGGATAACATCTGGACCACATGATAAGGATGGTTTCAAGCGCTTAATGCATTCGCTGATGAGTAAATGGTGTCGACCTGTCCTCTCTGGAGTACAGGTGTAGATATTTGCGTCATGAAACTGGCAAGATTAGTGACGGTTGAGCGGCCAGGGACAAATCCATGTTGATTATTATTCAATGAGTTTTTCACATTAAAAGACAGTATGTGGTGAAGGGCCAGCTCAAAAATCTTTGACATGGCACAGAGAAGAGAAATCGGTCGAGTAGTTACAAGAAACGGCCTGCTCTCTCTTGTTTGCTTTCGCGGAATCCTAAAATTAATACTATTGAGCAGTATAGGACAGGATATAGTACCGCGAACGAGCTTGAGAAGAAAGACGAGATCGGCGCGATTTCGCCGGCAGCGAAGTGAAGGCAGTGACAATAGTTCAACGGTGTTAGAACACGAGCCAGAGTCATTTTTAGCGAACCTTTCTCTCAATATTTCAAAGACAAAAGTCATGAGTTTCACTCGGAAATCATCTAGCACATCTTTTTTATACTCTGTCAATTCTGTGTCTTTATGTAGGGTTTGTGAGATCTATGATCTCGTGTGCGGGGCTTGGCACTCTCGGCAATAATAATAATAATAATAATAATTATTATTATTATTCATTCAAGCTCTTTTACACTGTAATATCCAGCCCGCATAAGCCAGAGGGGCTTGTGTGCGGGGCTGGGCACTCTCGGCAATCCCTGGCGCTCTTCCTCAAGGCTCTGTCCCAAGCCTCATTCAGCGCTGATGTTTTCTGCCTGTCACGCTGTCCAAGTTTTTGTGCAATTATGGGCTCCTTAGAGTGTTTTTTTTTTGTGCCTCACACGTTGTTTAAAATAGATGTATGGCTTTAGTGATCAAAAATGCATTTCTGAGGGGTGCCAGTGACTAGAAATAAGGTTTCCCCCAAGCGGAACACTATATGCTTGGAGCGGGTTTTTTGGCCTGCCTGCCGTATAGAACCACACGCCTGGGAGAATGCTGGGAGCTTCCTCAATACCTCACTGAAGTCGTCCAACCAACAGTGGGATGGAATTTTAGGCTCACTGAACTACATCTAAGGCGTTAAGAAATGTGCTTTTCTGTAGGTGCCAAAAATCCGCAAGGCAATACGTCTACAGGGAGGTTCCCCGCGTCACGTGGCGCTACTGCGACTGGATCCTTTAAGGGGCTTCTGTCCTCTTGCGGCGCGCTCATGAACAAATTTGACACGTATCTGCTCCTTTCGTTGCAAATATCGACACAAGATGGTAGTCGACTTTCGACCCTGGCAAGTAAATGCATCCCTTCTCTTTCCCGTTCACCTCTCATGCTGTTCCTCTTCCGTCTCGTTCCTTCAAAGATAACAAACTAGAGGTTTTCTCAAGTCTATTTAAATTTACCGGGTTCCACTGCTCCAAGTAGAGCGCCTCGGTTCCAATGCTGCCATACGGCGGAGTCGCACGTGAATCAGGGCACGCGACTAAAACGTTTATAGAACTACGTTGCCCTACTACATGAGCGTTCCAAGAAGAACGCGCAAGCAATCTAGTGAAACCTTGCGTTGCTGTTGCCGTTCGAGTTTTTTTAATTTTGCCAGGTAGCGAGGGCAACATCAGGTGGCGGTTTCTACTGTTGATGTAGTATTTTATTTGCTAGTGCAAGAAGCAACCATCCGTATTTTTTTTTAAACGAAACACTGCAAATATTATTCATGTATTGATTTTATGCCTTATATTTCGTAATGCCTGGTTCGTGTTGAACAATGTTCCCAAGTATGAGCATTAAAACCTGACTTATACGTTTAGATTCGGCTGTGAGTATAAAAGACTTTCGCAGTATCTGGTTTACTCTGGCCGTCTGGCTGGATCGAGTGACAGGGACACACAGACAGACAGACAGACAGACAGACAGACAGACAGACAGACAGACAGACAGACAGACAGACAGACAGACAGACAGACAGACCAAACTTTTCCCGTTCAAGTAGCCCAAGAAAGGCTGTCGTCTTTAAAAGGCTTCGTTGATGTCTCTGACACTACATTTCCCTTGCCATCATACATCTGCAAGGGTTCGCCAGTCACGCCATGTCACGTCAATCCACCCAGAGGATAGGACACTTAGAAAATATTTATTTAACACAGACGAAATTCTACATAATGGCGCCGGCTGCTGGTTCTGCTAGAGTTGCATTTAGTTGTTTTCGCCTCCATTCACCCTTCCGTGCGCGCCGACGATCCTTGAATTCCCGCTCTTCTTCCTCCGTACGAACGACACGCGTCCGTTCAATAGCGAGGTTAAAGGAGAGCTGTAGAGTGTGGGAATGTTCCTCGCGCGAATCCTGTGGAGGCTGAAAATATCCTCTGCAGAGGCCTGCAGTGGCCAGACCAGTTTTCAGAGCGGATGGCCGCCATTGGCTTCGCCGCTCTTCGCAGCGGAACGGTACAGCGGCCGCACGGGTTGAGTTTGCATCGATTTCAGGCAGGGGATACGCAACCTAAAAGATAGGAAGATGAGACGATAGTGGATTGTAAAAGTGATGTGTGGTCGGTGACAATCTAGGAAGGCATAGCAATTATTACTGTCTCCCGGGAATGTACGTTCCAGAAAGTTTTGTGGAGTTTTCTACTGAAATGAAATTCCCATTATTTGGGTGTTTTTTTCAACCCTGTTGTGTCCCGTTTGTGTGGGCTAACACGCAATTGAACGCACTCGTATTTCTCGTATAGGTTTAGCGCTTTACTTTCAAAGCAAAGCTTTAGTATTCTTACTGATGGCGTAATTACGCGAAAATGGCTTGCAGGAAAGCCAACTTTTCCTAAAAATAAGCAATGATCGTGAATGAAGTGAAAGAAAAAATGCTTCCCGTGTCCGGAAGCGAACCTGTGTCCTCAGTTTTACGAAGCCGACGCCTATCTGATTGCTCCATTTCCAGATCGTCGAAGCGATGTGGAAACCCAGAAAACCAGAGAATTCATCACGATAGAGCTTCCGTTCCACTGTCATCATCGTTAGATGAAGGATTGCATGATTTTGGTTTTTTATTGTGCGTCATTTACGTCATCCATGATGTTTTATGCCTTTATACTTCCAGACTATTGCCAGCGTAGAGCGGTTGATGCGCTTGGAAAACATGAACTAATGCGCATGCATTCTCTGGCTAATTGTCCATTTTACTGAAGCCTCACGTTTCCTCTGTGGAGTCTTGTAGGATGATTTCTTTGTTTTTTAGTTAATCGTTTTAGGGCACTCGTGTAAACACTTTTGTATGTTCTCTTGGATCATTTTGATTTTCTTTTGTTAGCCTACATCGTTATAAGTACACCAAGTGTGCGATTTCTTGCCGTCTCTACTGTGGCTTAGGCTAGACTCGGCGACTTTTGATTTCCTTTTGTCATGCGTGTTTCTTGTTCCGCTCTTTCCAATGGTCTGCAGTTACACTCAGGGGCGTACGCTGACAGGGGCCGTAGCCGCCTGTTCATATGGAGGCTCGGGGTGGTGATATTATTATGAGCATAAACAACCCATTTTGGATGCGATATCTGTGTATCTAATTTATATTAGATGTCCCAAGAACTTGCCTTATGGCAAGTTCTTGGGACAAGTGCAGCTACTCGGGGATTAAGATTATCTGGACCTGCTCATCGCATCCAACGTGAAAAACTGATTTGTGGATTGAAAACAGAACACAAGGCCGGAGCGGGTTGGGCGACAGTGTCATTAGACGAGTAGTGATATAATAATAACATGGCCCGTCATATAGACTTAAAAGTATCCGTAAAAAATGTGGAGCATGAATAGTCTTCTCTGCCAGAAATGAACTTGGGAAAATAAGCACTGTTATTGAAAGGATGGCTTCCCAAGACCCTGGTGCACGAAAGGGCACCTGCCGTGCAAAACACAATAAACCAGCCGTGCCTTGCCCCATTGGTGTGGTGTAGTGTGTCCCATTACCTTAATTGAGACCATGTGGATGTCTGTGCATTATATTACAGGATCATGATATTTTGTGAAAAGGTAACCTGCCACGTACCTAAATAGTCATTGAAAAAGTTGTAGATCTGTAGAGCGGTCTGAGCGCACGAGTGTGATGTTCAGGCAGAATAAACAGCGTGCGTGCGAGATAGCTGAGTCGTTTTTACAGTGAAGTTGTATATGTCTACCTTCCCTCCTCGCTCCCCCCCCCCCCCCTGTTTTCATTCTAAAAAAATGCAGTTTACTCGACACCACTTCCGCGGTCCTCCCTGCCACAGCCGACGTCCATTTCACAATTTTTTTTACCCCTCGCCACGACCGATGCCTCTTTCACAAATAGCGCAACCGGCTGATAACGGCGCTAACGCCATTACCAGCAGGGACGTACGCGCCTGCCAATCGCTCAGAGAAACGGCGCGCAGAGGAATATATATTTATTTACATGACTTCGTCACCCGCCGGGAATCGTAGGGGAGACCGATTAACGGTATTCAGTGCAAGCTTGCATACGTTCAAAGGTGAATTCAAAATTTACAAAAAAAATGCCTGGCGTCTAAACACTACAGTCAGGGACTACTGCACTCAACATCATACGGTATATTTACGAAAGCGTATAGGATAACACAGCGCTCAAGTACAAAATTTCACCAGTGCAAGATATATGCAGCTCAAGGCAAAAGACACTAGCATTGCAAAACTTAAAGTCGCCCCACTCAACGTGAAAGCTGTCGTAAGTGCAGAGCACTCCTTTGCCATAATGGGCTATGGCACCGTTATTCGCTCACTGCTACCACCCATCACGCTATTCACCTCCATGTGTCACTCCTCTTTTCATGATTTGAATGGAGGTTTCTCCAATGTAATTCACATTTCGCACCTTCACGAGGGGGCCGAGCCGTTCGAACGTGTCTCCAATGGGCTCTGTGAATTTTCTATGATCGTGGCGAAAAAAGCACAGACCCGTCCTAAACGACTATTGCAACCAGCGTCGGAGGGTCACCGCCCTCCGTGGAGACCAAAAGTTCGGCAAGTAGGCCATTACTTGGACTTTTACGACGGATTCTTACCCGTAGTGCCGGCGAACCGGCTAACCCTAACTTTGCCTACGACGACATATACTCTGCTGCGCTCGGGCAGAGAGCGGTGCCACGTGCGGCGCGAGCCCCCGCTCAGCCGCTGAAAGCCCGCTTTGAAATATGAGCCGCAGTATGGACGTCGTGGAAGTCAAGGGGGAGACGATCTCCCCGAAGAATACCATGGCCGGGCTGGATGGCAGCCCACGAACGTCGAAGCAGGGCGATGCAGTGCCCTAGCCACTGCGAACGAGCCCAGTACACAGGAGACGGGCGGAACCCGAAGACGCAAAGAGACGCAAGCATACGCGGTATGCGATGGCCACCGAGACCGCGGCAGCTGCGGCTACCTGAGGAAGACTACAAGGTCGTTCTCCGCTCGCGAGGTGGGCTCGACATGGCGCAGTTGCCCGTCGCGTATATCAAGGACGGCGTTCTACGAGCCGCAACAGTAGCAAAGGAAGAAGCAGAAGAAGATATCCTTCGACTAAACCAAAGACAGAATACCATGGTCGTGAGCACCTCCAAGAAGGAGAATGCCTTGCGCTACAGTCAGATACAGGCGATTCAGCTAGGATCCCAAACCTACAGCACAGCCGCCTACATAACGGCGCCGCAAGACACCTCCAAAGGGGTCATTCACGGAATACCGGACTATGACACACCCCAAGACATGAGAAAATAGCCTGGTGAATAGGCAAACCCCAATGATCCTTCACGCAAGACGTTTGGACCGGACTGACTAGGTGGTCATTGTGTTTGAGGGAAAGAAAGTGCCCCCACTATGTCTACTATCGGGGCGCCCAATATCGCTGCCTCCTTCATCGCAAGAAATACGAGACGTGCAACACCTGCGGACGCCTGGGACATCGCAGCGACGTCTGCCCGACACCGAACGACAGGAAGTGCCGCGGGTGCGGAATTCAAAACCCACCCGAAGATCATCCGTGCGAACCCAAGTGTTCCTTGTGCGGTAAGGGGCACCTCACGGGGGGCAAAAAGTGTCGCGAACGCTTCAAGACCCCGTACATCCTAAAACAACGTCAGTGGGAACGCCAACAGCAGGAAGAACGAAGAAGCCAGCGACAAGAAGATGGGCAGCAATCTACCAGATTCAATTCAGAGAATCGGCAGGGAAGACTAAAAGAAAGACGAGGGCCATAAAAACCTAATGACGAAGACATCCGGAGCCGTTCCAACTCCTTTCCAAGACTCCCTTCAAGCGGAGAAGAACCAAGACACAGATCGAGATCCAAATCCAAGTCTCGACTGGACTCCAAGTCAAGATCTCAGACAAGATCAAAGTCTCGATCCCAGTCCAGATCTCGTTCGGGCTCAAGGAGAAGGAACATAACCACCCACAGCCAGCAGAAGGGCCTCGTTAGAGACGAAGACAACCGAACAAAGGTGAGCTGGGCAGACGCGGTCTCCAGCACTGCTACATCGAGCATACACGGGTCCGCCCTAGAACAGCAGTTATCCAAGATTAAGCAACTTTTGGAGAAAGCTATTCGTGAAAGTACTAAGCAAAAAGAGGAAAATAAGAAACTCAAAGAAGAAATCGTAAAACTTAAACAGGCTGGGTCGCAGTTGCCTCAGCAAGGTCTCTCTACAATTCCTCCTAAATGTACGCAGGAAAACGCGGCGCCAGCTTAAAAAAGAAAAGCCGGAGAAACACTTGACATAGCAAGCGTAATCTCGCAGCAAATAGAAAAAAAGTCGAAGGAATGTTCGCAGCACTGACTCAAACAATGCAACAACAATTCGCTAGCATACAGGCACAGCCAGCGGATATGAACACTAGAGTAACAATACTAGAGAATTCTCAAAGGGAAACGAGAGGTGCTGGAATCGGTCCAATCAGAACGACAGCTAAACCGTACGACAAACCCGTAATGACGGAAATTAACAAAGTGCAGGAGAGCCAAATCACCAAACATGGCTCCGCGTAACGAGTACAAAATTTGGCAATAGAATTGTCGAGGGTACCGCCGGAAACGGGGAAACCTACAGCAATTCGTAGACACAAAGGAGGCTACAGACGTCATTGCCCTGCAAGAAACGGGGGGACCTGCTAAATTTTCGGGGTACAAATCTTGCTGTAATGCTTCTGACGATAAAACGCCCGTCGTAACGCTTGTGAAAAGAAATCTAGCCGTCATCGAGCACAACACTGGCGTAAAAAACGTCGATCACGTCCTAATCGAAATAGTTCCAACTAGGAAAAACGAAGGCAGCATATGTATGCTTAACGTATATAGTAGCCCCAAACAAAAATCTGGTTTCGGACCGCTCTTCCGCAAAACCTTCAGCATAGCCAACAAACAGGCGCTTATCGTGGTCGGGGACTTGAATGCTCCGCATCCCGCTTGGGGTTACAACAAGGAAACCATCAAAGGACGCAATCTATGGTTAAACGCCCAACAGGAAGGGCTAACCCCTGTAACGGACCCCGCGTCTTCCACCAGATTGGGCAACAGTGTGTGTAACGACACCACACCCGACCTCACTTTAATTAAAACATTCCCGATCATACATGGTCCAATACTCTAGAAAATTTGGGCAGCGATCATTAAATTGTCACGAAGACAAGGACGATGCAGTTGTGTTGAATGAGAAACACGTTTATTGGAGCGAACTTGTGCTCCCCTAACAACTCAAAAGAATACAGAGGCGCGAAGCAGCGGTCAACAAAGTGACTTGCGTCAGCGAGCGTCGCAGAATCGAATGCCCCGGCGTCCGCACTGCAGGCTTTTTATCTTTTGGCGCGCGTGGTTCTCGAACAGTCGATTCGCATCGAGAACATAGGGACCCACGAAGATTATTCTGGGCTGTTCACGTTAGATCGGAATGCTCTCCCTATCAAACGGATAACACATGCGGCACAGAAAGAAAGAATGGAACACGCGCTTTCCTTGGCGCAGAGATAACACAGACCGGCACAGCCGGGCGGTTAAAAGCAAAACACAAATAAAAAAACCAAATGTATGGTTCGCGGCATTACCCCCCTCTAAGAGTGCATCGACCCGATGCTAACATAAGCGACAGTTCGAACAAATGAAAATAAAAGTTCGTCATCGTTCGTAGAAAGGTTTAACGCGAACCACGTGGACGACTTCAGCCGCGTGCGTCGTCGTGATGTGCCGGAGTCACCATCGGGGATCACTCGTAGGTAAGTTGGCCACACGTCGTAGAATCTGGTAGGGTCCGAAATACCGTCGCAGAAGCTTCTCACTGAGTCCGCGTCGTCGGATGGGAGTCCAAACCCACACACGATCCCCTGGTTGGTACTCGGCGTCTCGGCGTCGGAGGTTGTAGCGGCCCGCAACCACCAGCTGCTGGTCCGTTATACGAACTCGAGCGAGGTGGCGGGCCTCCTCCGCACGTTGAAGATATCCGTGGACGTCGGCGTTGAGGTCGTCGTCTCTACGTGCGGAAGCATGGCGTCGAGCATCGTAGTCGGCCTTCTACCGTAGACAAGCTCGAACGGCGTCAGCTGTGTCGTCTCCTGGATAGCCGTGTTGTACGCAAACGTGACATACGGGAGCACTTCGTCCCAGTCTTATGTTCAACGTCAACGTACATTGACAGCATATCTGCGATTGTCTTGTTCAGACGTTCTGTTAGTCCGTTCGTTTGGGGGTGGTACGCCGTCGTTCTTCGTTGATCCGTGTTGCTGTAGCGTAATACTCCTTGCATCAGCTCCGCAGTAAAGCCGTTCCGCGGTCGGTGATTAGGACTTCCGGGGCTCCATGTCGCAGCACAACTTGGCTTATAAAGAACTTCGCACTTCTTCTGTGCAGTCCCCCTCAGAAGAGCGGCGGTCTCTGCGTAGCGCGTCATGTAGTCTGTCGCTACGACAATCCACTTGTCTGTGATCGTGACGTAGGGAACGGGCCTAAAAGGTCCATTCCAATCTGTTGAAATGGTCTCGATGGGACGGCGATCGGTTGCAGAAGTCCGGCGGGTCTTGTGGCGGCGTTTTCGTCGCTGGCAGTCACGGCAGCTCCGGACGTAGTGGGTGACGTCAGAGGTAAGGCCGGCCAGTAGTACCTCGCCTTGATTTTTCCAATAGTGCGGGCTGTGCCCAGATGTCCGGAAGACGGGTCGTCGTGGCACGCTTCCAAAATTTCGTCAGGAAGGTCCGCGGGGATGACGAGAAGGTAAATTCGCTCTTGTTCCGGGGCTGAAATTCTTCTTCACAAGGACGGAGTTTCTCAGGCTGAATGCTGGTAAGCTGCGTTTGAAGGTCCTAGGAACGGCAACGTTGCGTCCCTCGAGGTACTCGATTATGACGCGTAAGTCGGGGTCGGCACGCTGCTGGGCGGCTAGGTCGCTCTCCGTCACGATCCGAAGAACGCGCTGTCTTCATCAGAGTCTTGTGGTGGTGGGTCGACGGGGGCGGGACAGGCAGCGTCGTCGAGTGTTTCCTGCCGATTTATAAACGACTGTAACGTCGAACTCCTGCAGGCGCAAGCTCCACCGCCCAAGACGGCCAGAGGGGTCCTTCAAATTGGCGAGCCAACACAGCGCATGGTGGTCTGTTACAACCTTGAATGGCCTTCCATACACGTATGGGCGAAATTTTGAATCGCCCATATAATAGCCAGGCACTCTTTCTCAGAGGCAGAATAGTTTTTCTCCTCCTTCGACAGACCACGGCTAGCGTAGGCGATTACCTTTTCGCAGCCGCTTTGCTTTTGGACAAGGACGGCACCAAACTATATCACTGGCGTCCGTATGCATTTCCGTTTCGGCCTTTCCGTCAAAATGAGCGAGCACGGGCGGGCTTTGCAGGCGTTTTTGCAGCTCGCCGAATGCTTTTTCTTGGTCGTTTTCCCCAGCTGAAAGGGGTGTTATCTTTCGTCAAGCGCGTGAGTGGCTCTGCAATGCGTGCGAAGTTTGCGACGAAGCGGTTAGTAGGCGCACAGCCAGAAATCTCCGCGCGCCCTCTTGTCTTTCGGCCTTGGGAAGTTCGCAATGGCTGAATTTTTGCCGGGTCAGGTAGGACTCCCGCGGCGTTGACGACGTGGCCCAAGAACTTGAGTTCCCGTATGCGAAACGGCACTTTTCAGGCTTCAGCGTCAACCCCGACGTACGAATGGCCTCGAGTACAGACTCCAACCTTGCAAGGTGTTCGTCGAAAGTCCGGGCGAATACCACACCGTCGTCGAGGTATACGAGGCAGGTGTGCCACTAAGGCCAGCTAGCACAGTGTCCATGACTCTTTGAAACGTCGCTGGTGCAGTGCACAGCCCAAACGCATCACCTTGAACTTGTATAGGCCGTCTGGGGTTAAAATGCAGTCTTCTCTCGGTCTCTCTCGTCCACTTCAATTTGCCAGTAGCCGGTCTTCAGGTCCATCGATGAGAAGTACTTCGCGTGGCAGAGGTGGTCGAGGGCGTCGTCGATTGGGGGAGGGGTCACGTCTTTTTTGTGACTTTGTTCAGTCGCCGGTAGTCAACGCAAAACCTTAATGTGCCGTCTTTTTTTACGAGTACGACGGGCGCAGCCCAGGGGCTTTTCGATGGCTGTATAATGTCATCGCTCAGCATGTCGTCGACTTGAGTCCGGATGGCTTCCCTTTCGTGTGAAGAGACGCGGTACGGTGACTGTCGGGTAGGTCGGGCTCCATCTTCGGTTATTATTCGGTGCTTCGCTAGAGGGGTCTGACGTAGTTTTGCGCTCGACGAAAAACATTCGCTATAGCGACGCAGCAAAGCCAATAATTTTTTCCGTTGTTCTTGCGGTAGCGCCGGATTCACGTCGAATGGCTGCGGGAGCTTGAATGTTTCTACGGGTGTGCGTTCAAAGTCGGCGACTGCGATCACATCACTTGCTTCATGCGTTTCTTCGAGGAACGCAATTGCAGCTCCCTTGTTTAAATGCTGATACTCTTCGGTGAAATTAGTGACCAAAAACGTGAGATTGGCGTTGCTTAAAGTGCGCAATGCCTCTTGCGACGGAAACACCGCGGTTGAAAAGCAACCTTTGGTCACTCTCTACGATAGCGTCGATGTCAGGAGAAGCATCCTCAAAGTAGACGGCGATCATCAAGGTGGCACGGGGAGGCAGGGTGACGCGATCGTCGGCGATCCTGACAGCAGCACGGTGATCGGGGTTCGGCTGGCGGCGTCGTGGAGTGATGGAGGAAAATGTTATCGACTTGGTCTGCAGATCAATTATTGCGCCGTTGTCCGTCAAAAAGTCCATTCCGAGAATCACGTCGCGGGAGCAGTTAGGCAGAACGACGAACGCCGCAGGGTACGTTGTGCCGTCTATGGTGACGCGCGATGTGCACGTTCCACTTGGCGTCACGAGGTGGCCTCCTGCTGTGCGTATGTGCGGACCGTCCCACCTGGTCATAACTTTCTTCAGTTTAGACGCAAATGGTCCGCTCATTACCGAATAGTCAGCTCCCGTGTCTACGAGGGCGACTACGTCAAAGCCGTCGATGGACACCTTGACGTCAGATGCAGCCTTCCTCGAGTTCCGGGTTCGTCGGGGCGTCGTATCTCTGCTTGTACGTGTTGATGGTCGGGCACTGTGCATCGTCGTTGTCGTCGTCTTCTCAACGGACGTCTCGGTCAGGTCGGGTACGCGTCGCGCCGTGTAGCTGTCGTCGTGTTCGGAAGTCTCGTCAGGGTTAGGTCGGGTCGTCGGGATGAGGGCATGTCGTGAATCACTGTCTTCAGCGCGTCCTTGCGTCGTTGGAGGGTTTCTAGTTTTTCGCCGTAGAGCAACTTCACCTCCAGAAGTTGCCGCCTTTAGTTTCCCCCGCGTGGGCTGGGGGACCTTCCACGGGCGAAGTCAGCGTTGCTACGGCGGTTCGGCAATTGATAGGGGTAGGGCGACGGCGAACGGTTGAAACGCGCTGGGCCACGGTGGTTTCAGATAGATACTCGTCGATCTCACGTGGTCGTTGGCCAGGGAGAGGGCGAGGGTGCGTCGACGGAGAAACAACGCAGTCCGAGTCTCTTGTATGGGCAGCGACGGTAAATGTGGTCGGCCTCTCCGCAGTGGTAGCACAGAGGACGGTTATCGGGAGTTCGCCATACGTCCGTTTTCCTCGGCGTCTGGTTTCGGGCTACCGGGGGTCGGGCGGGTGACAGTGGGCGGCGGTACGGCGGGGCCTCTTGACGGGTGTTGGAGCAGGGTGGGTCGACGAACAGCCGCGGAGTATGTCATAGCTTGTGGCTCTCGGGGTACCTCGGATGGCGTAGAAGTTCCCAACGCTTGTTGCACTTCTTCTCTAATCACGTCGGTGAGGGAAGCGACTTGGGGCTGCGGCGGCGTTGGGGGAGAAGTTTCCGCAGCTCCTCTCTCACTATTGCGCGGATAGTCTCGCGTAGGCTGTCGGCGGGATCCGCGTGCTGCCAAAGTCGTTCGCATTGCCGCGCCAACAAAGTTGCGGTCATACTGCTTAGCACGCATTTCGAGGGCTTTCTCAATGGTGCTGGCTTCGGTCACGAATTCGGCGACGGTTTTGGGCGGATTTCGGACAAGTCCAGCAAACAGTTCCTCCTTCACTCCGCGCATTAAGAAGCGCAACTTCTTTTCTTCCGTCGTTTCGGGGTCCGCGCGGCGAAATAGCTGCTTCATCTCCTCACGATACCTTCGTTGGGGTGTTGCGTGCGCGTTTCCAACAAAAGGGCGGCTCTTTCTTTCCGCACGACGGTAGTGAAGGTCTTAGTAAACTCGCTTTTGAACTGAGCCCAGTTTGTCAAGGAGCTCTCGTGGTTCTCGAACCAAGGTGCGAGCCGAATCTTCCAAGTAAAAGAAAACGTGCCGGAACGTTTCTGCGTCGTCCCACCTGTTGAATTTCCGGACGCGCTCCAGTTTCTCCAACCATTCTTCTGGGTCTCCTGCGGGGGCTCCTCGCAACGATGGCGGTTCCCGGGGCTGCTGCAGGACGATTGGCGACGTTATTTCTTGCACCATGGTGTTGGTTGCAGCGTTCCTTTTCTTGGGCCCTTCTGGCATCAAACCGAACTCGGGCGGTAAATCTTGCAGGCGGGGGCTGGCTCTTGTTGGACTGGCTTGGCGGCTTTTCGAGGTTGTAGTGGGCATGAAGGGTGCGTACCCAGCACCTCTACCAGATGTCACGAAGACAAGGACGATGCAGTTGTGTTGAATGAGAAACACGTTTATTGGAGCGAACTTGTGCTCCCCTACCAACTCAAAATAATACAGAGGCGGCGAAGCAGCGGTCAACAAAGTGACTTGCACAGGCGAGTGTCGTCGAATCGAATGCCCCGGCGTCCGCACTTCAGGCTTTTTATGTTTTGGCGCGCGTGGTTCTCGAAACGTCGATTCGCATCGAGAACATAGTAGACCCAAGAAGATTATTCTGGGCTGTTCACGTTAGATCGGAATGCTCTCCCTATCACAACAGATAACACATGCGGCACAGAAGGAAAGAATGGAACACGCGCTTCCCTTGGCGCAGAGATAACACAGACCGGCGCAGCCGGGCGGTAAAAGCAAAACACAAATAAACAAACCCAATGTATGGTTCGCGGCAATATCGTAGCTACGACTATCCGGGCGGGTCCTTCCAAAAAGCCGCCCGCATCTTCCCACGGGGGGAACTCGAGTAAATGCGTCGCATCTACTCGAGTCAAGCAAAGCGTCACGTCAAGCGTAAGCCATGCAAAGACGCCCTTGACTGAATTCCGAACGCGCGCTCCGCCGCTTATATACGTTGAGGGGACTGCGTAAGCCGGTCCCAGTCGACGACGTTGGCGTACTTGTAAAGCGGCGTGGACTGTAGGTGTTTGAGGCAACCGCGGATGTTGCTTGGCCGGAGAACGGCACACCGGTTATATGCGCAGCGCGCCCGAAGGAGAGGAAACCGCGGAAGAGAGAGTACTGCACATGCGCCGGCCCAAGCGCGTCTGCCGCGGCTATAACGCAACGTGCCGCGGCTATGATTCAACACAATCCAACACAATCCACTTTAATCCAATCCAATCCAAATCCAATCCAAGCCAAGCCAAGCCAAGCCAAGCCAATCCAATCCAATCCAAGCCAATCTAATCCAATCCAATCTAATGCCCCTCGCGAGAGCGTGTTCGAATCCAATCCAATGCCCCTCGCGAGAGATGTGTTCGCTTTCGCCTCGACTCGACGCGCATGCGCAGTGAGCGTGCGGACTACGGACGCCAACGCGGGTGACATCGTGAGTTACTGAAATGCTCTGCATTTAAAAGAAGGGCAGAGAAATTAAGATAGTAGACTGGGACTCCTTTCGCAAAATCAGAGAGCAAGACACACGAAGAGATAGACGCATAGAATCGTGGACCACAAAACTTCACCAAAGCGTAGAAAAGGCCACAAAAACCATCCCTGAGGAAGCGGAACTCAAAACAGCGGACAGCAGGCTCCTACACATGTTGGAAGCAAAATCCAGTATACAGAAACGCCTTCGTGGGCAAAAACACAACCGAAATTTGCGGAGAAGACTAGCCTTGCTCAAAAGGGAAATAGAAGATTACGCAAATAAGCTAACCAGACAAAACTGGGAAAATACGTGCAACTGCATGGAGTTACAGATATGGTCAGCTAAAACATGGAACCTCTTAAGATACCTACTCGATCTAGAAAGCAGTAAAACCATCCAAAGGCATAACCTAAGCAAAATCATTCATTCCTATCCGGGTACGGAAAAAGACCTTCTACAAGATATACAACAGATATATGTACGCGACACCACTCCCAACTTCCAACTACATCCATATGCTGGGGAGGATAACCAATACTTAGATAGGCCCATAACCGTAGCGGAAGTACGAGCGGTGCTAGACAAGCTCCGCACTAAATCCGCACCCGGTTCAGACGGCATCACTAATAAAATCTTAAGAAATCTAGATGACAAATCCATAGAGGCCCTCACCAAATACTTAAACGTATGTTGGGAGAGGGGCAGCATCCCACAACAGTGGAAGACTGCACAAGTCGTTATGATACCGAAACCAGGTAAAAAGCTGCAATTGGAAAATCTAAGACCAATCTCACTAACGTCGTGCGTGGGTAAGCTCATGGAGCATGTAGTCCTAACCCGACTAAGCAACTTCATGGACGATAAAGGGTTATTCCCTCACACAATGATAGGGTTTAGACCTAAATTATACACCTAGGACGTAATGTTACAATTAAAGCATCACATATTTGACCAAGAATCCCAATCGGCAGATATAAAAGCCAGACTTGGCCTAGATCTCACAAAAGCTTTCGATAGCCTCACGCACAAAGCCATATTAGACAATTTACAAAACGTAGGAGTCGGAAAACGAACGTATACATACATCAAAGACTTCCTCTCTGGCCATTCATCGCAAATAACTGTAGGCGGGGTCAAATCAGAGAGTATCAACCTCGGGAGCAGATGCACGCCGCAAGGCTCAGTCCTCTCTTTATTTCTTTTGAATGTTGCAATGTTAGGATTACCCGCATAACTCAACAAGATAGATGGGCTGTATCATAGTTTATACGCAGACGACGTCACTCTGTGGGTTACGGGAGGCAGCGATGGCCTAACTGAAGAAACGCTACAGACGGCCATTAATACAGTCGTACACTACGTGTCCGCCAGAGGTCTCAAATGTTCGCCACAAAAATCGGAACTGCTGCTCTATCAACCAACACGTAGAGGACGGAAAAGCCCCACCGAAACCCCAAACATTAGATTAGTTGCGGACGGTAATCCGATTCCCATCGTTAAAAGCATCAGAATCCTTGGGCTCCGACTGCAGTCGAACGGGCACAATGGGGGAGCCATGAAGTTGCTAGAGCAGAGCGCTCATCAAACAATGAGACTCATCTCGAGGATCGCCAACAGGAATTACGGATTAAAGGAAGCAAACCTGATAAGATTAGTGCAGGCATTCGTCGTCAGTCGTATTATATACGTTACTCCGTACCTCAACTTGCAAGTCGCTGAAAAGGCTAAAATCGAGCGTATCATTAGAGGGGCATACAAGCAAGCCCTCGGGTTACCTACCTGTACGGCTAACGAACGATTACTAGCTCTAGGAATACACAATACGCTAGAAGAGCTTATAGAAGCCCACACAGTGGCACAATACGAAAGACTTACACACAGCCCAACGGGAAGACACATACTCGACTGCTACGCGGTACAAGGCACCAAGGTGGACATTCCTCAGGAAATACGCGAGTGTGCCAAAATACTTCCGTTGCCAAGGAACATGCACCCGGAACACAACGAGGGAAGGCGGCAAGAGCGAGCCAAAGCCATTAAGAAAAGGTTTCAAAATTCTAGGGACGTGATCTACGTCGATGCGGCAGAATATGCCACGTGTGATGCCATGTCAGTGACAGCAGTAGACTGTGAAGGTAAATTAACCTGCTGCGGAACGGTCGTAACCGCAAAATCCGAGACAGCCGAGGAGTGCGCCATCGCACTTGCGATAGCCTCCACGACAGCTAAATACATAATCAGTGACTCCAAAATGGCAGTTCGAAATTTTATTAAAGGGCGCATATCGCCGGAGGCGCGACGCATTCTGCTAAATTTCCGAGACCAGAGGAAAGTCCAAATTTTATGGGCACCTGCACACTCTTCCCTCCCGGGCAACGAGGCAGCTCACAACACGGCTCGAGGACTCGCATGCCGAGCCACCGAGCAGCCTCCGCTGAGGTCGGGAAGAGACCGCATGGTCTCATACAGGGAAATTACTAATCATTACACATTCGAACGGGCCCGTTATCCTCCCGCTCATCCATCCCAAAATAAAAGGCAGTCGATAGTCTGGCGTCTCGTCCAAACGAATACCTATCCAAACCCCGTGGCATAGTCACTACTACCCTGGCCAATATTCAGGCATGTGCCCACTATGTAAGGACCGGGCGGACCTGTCACATATACTACGGGCTTGTCCTCATGCGACCCAAGAAGGCCGTAAGATCGCGAATGACGAGCAGTGGGAGACCGTGCTGCTCAGCTCTGACCCAAAAGACCAACTCTGGGCCGTCTAGTTGGCTGTAAACGCCGCCAGGGCCCAAGGGCTGCTGGCCGCCGTTTAGGTAGGAGGCCTCCTTACAAACAACTGGACAAAAATAAAGTTGCCTCGCTCTCTCTCTCGCACCTTCACAGTGCTCACGCGCTTCCTGCCTGGAACAGCGCGAGCGGGGGTTCTGTTCTTTTGTAGCGTTGGCTACGCTGGCCGAGATTGAGCAGTTTCGCGTGGCTCCTGAAGAGCCGTGCTGCGCATGCGCGAGAAGCGGTGACGTCTCACAGCGCACACCTGGCGCTCCGGAGCCACCGCTGCCGCCGCCGCCGCCACCGAGATTGGATTGGATTGGATGGGAAATCGTTTTAGCAGAACTAAGCATGATAATCAGCTAATTCTAGACAACCAGAAAACCTAAGAATAATCAGCTGAACTTTAGTTCACGCTACGTATATCCTGGCATAGCCGAGCTAAGCCGCTGCTTGTTTTATGTGCTTGTTTAACGTAGCACGTGCCGGCGCCTTGCTGCGCAGTTTTGAACGAGCCCTTTCTGGCGGCCACTTTTTTCGCTTATTATTGTAAAAACCAAACAAGCGGGCGCTGCCGAATAAATGGCCGCGGGGGCTGCCGTATATAGACAATATTTTGGCCGTAATGTTCCTGTTGATTTTTCTTGTGCTAAACAAGGGGGAAATGTATGACAACCAACAGTGGCTCAGGAGTTTCGAAGGGTTTATGACTATATAAACCGATTTTGGAAGCCTCTATTTACGTCATTTCGCTGTAACGCCGTAGGGCTCTACTTGGGTTTGTTATTTCGCTGTGCCTCCTGATTCCGGCAGTGGCTTGCCATCGTAACTGCGAACGAGATACTACCCGCCGCGGTGGCTCAGTGGCTAAGGCGTTGCGCTGCTGAGCACGAGGTCGCGGGTTCGATTCCCGGCCGCGGCGGCCGCTTTTCTGATGGAGGCGAAAAGCAAAAACGCCCGTGTGTACGAGATTTCGGCGCACGATAAAGATCCCCAGGTGGTCAAAATTAATCCGGAGCCCTCCACTACGGCGCGCCTCATCGCCTGCGTTGCGTCGGCGCGTTAAACCCCACAATCAATCAATCAATCAATCAACGAGATACTACGACACGGCAGGCCCATGAAGTGCTCTGCACTTAGAACAACAATAGACGGTTTAAATTATATTTGCAATTTTAAGTACCAAAATATTCACACAGTACGGTGGCGAACTTCACATCAGAAGCAACCTGAATTATTTCGAGGCAGCAGGTTCAATTGGCGTATTGTGCGTAGTAACGAGAAATTTTGGTAGATGGTTGTGGGAGCGCAGACTGCTTTCATATTGAGTGGATGATTTTGACGGCTGGATATATACGTTAATGGTTGCGGATGTGTTTGTTTGTTTAGTGGTGTGTGGTGAGAAACCCTGTCTCGCAAGAGAGTTAGGCGCGAAACTAGGCGAAGTGAAGGATCTTGGAGACATAGTTGGCGCTTTCATTTTGTGACACTGCTTAGGAGAAAGTCAATGCTGGTTATGAGTCGCGCAGCACGGTTCTCTGTCATCTCTAAACTGTAGATAAGAAGTGGCGTGTGGGGATTCCGTACTTCAAACGTGTGTTCAAGGTTTGGGCGAACCTTTCTTACGAAAAGGTCGCTTCACGCCGAGTTGTGATTTCTCAAGTTTCACTTAATGAAGCAATGTTACACTGAAGGTATCTGGATACCGTGTGGGACTACTTGTGCAAACTGCAGTCTGAAATGCCTGCCCCATGTTTCCAACCTCCTCTGAGCGTCTCCGCGAAATTATTTAATAGAGAAATGAATCTCAAAGTGCAGTCTTTCTCCCTGCATCACGTTTGCCGATTTTGTATGACGCTTCGTATGGCGCTCGCATGAGATGGCTTGGCTTAACAGCGCTACTGCACGTCTCGCCGACATTCACGCATTCAGTCGGCCAGCCGCCGGCGGTTCACCGCAATTCGTTCACTCAGCTGAAAATAACCCAATACATGATTTCCGCCTGAAAGACTGTGCCTTTATTTTGTTAAGCTGTAGACTGTATCAAGCTTACTAAAGTCTATGAAGTCAAAGTAGCGCGACACAAGCGAACATGCGGTACTTCGTTAGTAGAAACTCTAAAGCAGAATAAAGGCGGGCGGAGAGACAGAAAGGTTATTATAGGTACTAAGGAATTTAAAATAAACAAAAACATTTATTGCAAAGCGTAAAACTAAGGTGTGGCAAGCACGTTTCGCACTGGGGGAACTATCACAGAGGTCACCAGCACGACCACAATTTTGGATCGCTTTTATGACTAAGAAATGCAGTCGCCAGGGTTAAGACATTCGTACAAATTTAAGGGACGCTTGCTGCTGTAACTTTCGTCAATAAAATAGCCATCTAAGCTGCTTGGAATGAAAAACGTTTAAAGAATAAAAAGAAAAAGGATATACAATATATGCTTTCTATTTACATCCCCGACAGCGTTTGGGCTGGGGAGGAAGGGCGTGCAGCTCTCCGTGCAGTGTGTCATAATTAGCAAGGTAAAGGCCCCGGTAAGACCTCTTTTGTTCATGTTTTGTACTTAGGGAATATGTTCTTCCATAAATTCCCCCATTTTAAGCTGTAACCTCCAATGCTCCACGAGCCAATTTGCAGAAAGCTTGCAGAGTAACACTGACGCGCTGGCGAGTTCTCGTTGGCGTGGTTTCGATATAAGCACCGGCTCGACAATGCTCAGACAATGATAACGTCGGATGCCAAGCCCAAGAACACTTCTCGAAACGGAAACCGAAACTGGTTTAAGTTCCAATCTTGGGCTCCAATCACACCGCACCTCGAATACGTGTCGCTACTGTTAGGTGTTCCGCTACAGCAAATGTCGGATGGTACATTTTCTTCTTTCAGGCTTGACAAATTAAGTACTGATTTATCAACCGGACAAACGATGAAAATTTTGTGTAGTTCAGCCAGTCTATGCAATAATGACAAATTCGCTTCAATGTCCGCTTAGGTATAGTTGGTTCGTAATGATTCCATGGCGGTAATCTGAAGTTTTGCCCGTTTTGTGTCCATCCCAAAAGCGTCCGTTTTTGGCAAGCCCTGATTGGCTAAAAGCGGACACACGGATGTGACGCCACGCAAGCACGGCGGAGCTACTGCGTTGAGCCGCATCTTCTCGGAGCAGACGATTTGAAGAAGACGATTTTGGTAGTTCTAATATAAATTTACCAATCATCCCCCTGTTGTTCTCTCGCCGGCAGAACAGCACGGCAAGAAATAATGTTGACCCGTTCCAAATGCCTGCAGCAGCCGTCCGCCACTCTAAGATGACTCTGGGGTGGCTGTGCGACGAACTTCGAGACGAACTTGGCCGGATGCAGCGCGGGCCTAGTATCGAGGACAACGTTATATGCGCCCGTCGATTCTTCGGTACCGGTGGCTTTCAGTTCCCCAGGTGGTCAATATTAATCCGGAGCCCTCCACTACGGCGTGCCTCATCGTCTGCGTTGCGTCTTCGCGTTAAATCCTCTACAATTAATGGATCAGTTACGGTTGGTAACAAAGAAACGATATCGCCGTCGCAGCTGTCTGTGAGCCGGCGCTTGTATGCCGTCGCCATCACACAGTGAAATACGTGATCGTCTGTGAGCTTGATAGCTGCCGAGCAGACCACCAAAATTACTCAAGCACTTGGAATGAAATTTATAAACTTTTATTGTTTTTTTTTGCGAATGCACATACCAGCTTAACGTTGGTAGAGTTGACAAGAAGCAGAGATAAGCTAAGAAACAAAAATCCCTACCACTAATGCAGGTTTCCACTTGGAAAGAAACAAGAAATGCTAACAAAACGCTCGCGTCAGCATTCCGCAAGTACGTCTATACCAAAATACCTAACAAGGGGTTATTATCGTGACACATGATATTGTCATGGACATAAAAACTGTGGTCCAAGCGCGAAAAACTGAGCAGCCGTATGATTCTTCTGCCACATAAAACAGCTGGCTGTAGCTGCCATCTTTCAACATTCGTGGTTAGAGTTAGTACTACACACTCATTGGTCCCCTTGTGGTTAAAAATTTCCACTTCGGCTGAAAAATAATCTTACCATGTTTAGGATTCAAGAATACGTCCCAATAAGCACATAAAAGATAGTTGGAAATAGTTTTAGTTGTTTAAAATGTGTTTGAAAAAACTGTTGAGCAAAAGTCACCTCAAATTCAGGCCACAACGGGATGAACGTCACGAGATGTACGGCGCATCTGGACTTTTGAAGTCACGTGACATCGTAAAGTAATCAGTTGAGACCTGAAGGAATATTTCAGACAGGCTCTGAAATATGTGGCTGCTGTTGTCATTAGGTGGACGATAAAAGTTTCCCACTGTAAGAAGCTTGTTATAGTCGAGAACAACTTTATACCAAACTGACTCACAGCTCGTACCACCGACGTCAACGCCGAAGCTTGAAATTATGTGCTTCACACACAAAAAAAAAAACGCCTCAATCGTGCGTGTCGCGATCTTTGCGGTAAACAGCGTATTCCTCGGAAACATTTCAGTGCTGGATACCAATTGATCCGGCCAAGATTCACACCTGGTAATAATATCTAGGCCAAATGATAATACGGCTCTTGTTGCCTTGTCGATCGTGTTCTTGATGCCTCGGCAACGTATAAGCATAACATTTACAGATGAAGGGCGGCACTGCAGACACTGCCCTCGGCGGCATCAAGGAACACTGTTGGAACCATAATATCTAGTAACAGGAAAATCTCGGTGCTGTTTCAAGCCTACTTTTCCACGCACGATATTATCGCGCACAATATATTCAGGCAGTTAGAAGAGGAGCGAGATAATTGGAGATCTATGAAAGAGGCCTTAGCGTTGCAGTGGGCGTAGATAGGCTGATGATGATGATGATGATTATCAAAATGAAGTCTCGTTAGTCCATAAAAAGCTTATCTATCATGTCCTATTCTTTACGAGGAGGATCGCGGCTTTGCAAATCTAGTTTCGTGCGAACTAGGCGCAATGAACGAGAAAATGTTTCGTAATAGAAATATCATTTGACTTCAACTACGGCCCTGCCCCCAACAGAGTATCTACCTTAGAATTTATCAAGGGTAACTATTATGGGGCGATATTTGTCTTCAAATTAAGCACTTAGTGTGGGCGCGGGATCAATATTAAGTGGATCGAGTGATGTACCTTGCGTGGCAGAGCAGAACACAGTAATAGTTTCTTTGGCTTGCTCGCGGTGTCAGACTCATTACCTTAAAAATCAATAAAAAGAAGGTTGTTTCTTCGCAGCCTGTTTTTAACATCTACCGTGGACGCTTTCAAAGCCGCTATTTCTATATACGGAGCTTCAGAGACGAATGAGGAGCTACAGACGGTTGACAAGTTCAGTAAAGTTCTCTTTCTCGTCTGTGGCATGTTGTCTAGTCCGTATGTCCTTGAGTAAAATAATTTCTTTCTCTTAACCTCACTGGAACCTGGTAAGCGCCTGTAATAAAGCATAGACATATCCGGCGTCGGTCTGTGTACTGGATTCAGGGCCTGGGTTTGAGTTCCTATCATCTGATAAACCTAACAGCAACGGGAACAACGTAATGTGGAGCACCGTGTACGTACAATGGTTGACAAACCAGCCCATGGTGTGACGGCGGGAAAGAGTGCGAAAAAAATGGAAAGCGCGTGCTGCAGAAGATAGAATGTGGAGCCGCCGCCGTTGCCGTCTCTAGTTCTACCTCATCGGGAAATAGCTAAAAAAGTCATACTTGATTCATATAAGCTTTCTATAGCTTTACGGTCTTGCTTTAGCGGTCCTATGACGCTCGTGCGTGCTCTGAGGAGTCTACTAGCCGGAACCGTGGAAATGTGGATGATCGTGGTGCGTAAGCGAGGACACAATAATTACGCCTGTTCACGTGCTATAACAGCTTTCCGACACATACTTTTTACCCTTGCATGTGACGTCTTGCATCAGTACTGTCCCACCACATGCAGGTTCACGGCTGGCAGTTTATGCGTCCGAGGAGGGCTGGAACGGTGGAACGGGTAGCGCTGGGGGGTTAGGTCAGGGGGGGGTTGATGGGGGAGTGCACGAGCACCTAGGCTACACGCGCACACAAATGTCAAATTCGTTGTTTGTCAACTCATTGAAGCGCCCAAGCAAACTTGCATGGACGCCTCACAACCGCATGCCACCTGTCCGCTATCTCCCGTAGTCGAGCGGCTTGCGTAGGTGTTTTACGATGAGGGTAAGGTGCCAACGACGCGGAAAGGACACGGGCAGCCTCGTATTTGTCAGTGAGATAAACCTCGATTCCATCTAAAATTTACTCATTATAGAGCGGACGGGTATCGTTTGGGCGGAGGAAGAAGAACAGAAATTTAAGGAGCATCGGCGTGCGCAAAAGCACCAAGGGGTGCGAAAACCACGGAACGCCGCTCCCGGAGAGCCTGCAGCCGCCACCGTTGCCACCTCAAGAACCCTCTCGTCCGGCAGCTCCCAATCTTTCCCAGATGAAGAGCAACCTTCGCGCTTGGAACGCCGACATCAGCCTGTAAACCTAGAGTCTTCTTCAAATGCAATTCGTGAGACATTTCAGCCACTCTTTAATTCTAAGCAAGAGCAACTGTTGCCAGGTTGTGCGCGCACTCGTGCTGGACGTGGGGGAAAAGACAGCCCCCGTTTATCGGCTACAATATAGCTCGAGCCCTCCCACGTTACTTCAGCTCATTCGCTAGGAAGTATCCCACATCACAAATTACGAGAAACACACATTTATTTCTTATGTAATGCATCATACTCTGTCGCCAGCTGGAGCTTACCGCCTTTATAGCACACTTCCCAGCCAGCGAAGGTGGGCTTGGACTCGGCCAAGCTTTCATCGGTCATTCTTCTTCACAAACGGGAATGGCACATACTTTTTTATCAGGCTATCACGCACACTTCTTGTGAGCCATGCGTCGGCTGTCCTTATAGATTGTGAACTTTTGCATCTTGAAAGTAAGGTTTTTCTAGCGTGAATAAATATTGGGTGTCTGGCTCAATTGTTCTGATATTATTCTGTGTAGATAACTAAAACAAATTAAATTAGTCGACCCATATTCTGAAACTAATAACCGATACCTGGAGGTAACTTAATTACATACGAAGATCCCTATCCTTGTCCCCTCTATCGATTCGTGACTGGTGTATAAAATTTTCATTCATAGCAAACTTGAATACGTCTCTGTAATCTTGAACCGGCACCAAAAGTACCTCATTGACTGTCTAGAAGCTGTTAATTTGTTGAAAACCGTGCTTGCCGTTTCATTTTATCCAAATATGGCAACAGTGTCAGCGTTACATACTTGAAATCGTTTACTGGCCCACCCTTTCTTCAAGGCTTCAAGACGGAAAATTTCGGCCCTTTTGCCTATTCCACACACTGTACCATTATTTTCCTGACATTCGCTCTTCGCTCTAATTTCCCCCCGTGCGCTTAACACATTGCCTTTGAACTCTTCCAGCATCTAACGTCTCCATGGCACTACAAGCGCTTTTATTAAAACTTGCTTCCCTTTTGCAATAGAACTATGGTACTTCCTCCCAGAATCCGCTGTTGCAGAAATAGAACTGTAGAACTTCCTATCAGAACCCCTTGTGGCAGAGCGTAACCCTTCAAAATTTCGAAATTTCCTAACCGACCATATCTTCAGATATTTTTAACACCGTGTTTCTTGTTTATTTTTCCTGTGTCTACGGTATTTTGAGCGAGTTTTTCTGGTTGTAGTGTCTTTTTGTTACTTTTTGTTGGTTTTTAGACGACAATTTTTTAATGCCTGTAGTAATGCTATTTTTTAAAACCGTGTTTCTTGTTTCTTTTTCCATTGTCTACGCGTATTTTGAGTGAGGTTTCCTGGTTGTTGTTTCTTTTTGTTACTTTTTGTTGGTTTTTAGACAACAATTTTTCAATGCTTGTATTACTGCTTTGCATTTTAGTGACATTTTCGGATTTTGCTATTCGTAACTTACTTTTCGTTTATTTTTACACGACCATCTTTCCGATGCTTGTTTTTCGTTGCAGTTGTAGCGCAGTAGCGAGATATCGCTTAATGGCGCGTGTCTTGTTTTAATTAAATTTTTCTCTTTTTTTTGGTCTATGCCCCTTTTTAGGGAGTTTTCAATGGCTGCTTTTCTCACGTGACTGGTATTTTTTGGCGTATATTATAATTTTCAGCTTCCCCCCCCCCAACGTAACACCCCGCAACGGGTTTTTACGGGAGTAATAACTGATGATGATGATGATGATGATGGTGATGATAAAAATGCTTGTATTTTCGGTTTGATTAATTTAATTTTAAGTGAGCGCCTTTTGCTATGCCTCCTTTTTTTCTGTGTTACTTCGGGTCACACTGTTTCTATCAAGATGCTTCGCATGTCTCCTTAAGCTCTTCTCGCGCCTATGACCTGCGACAACGTTTCCCCAATAATGCCAAAATGCTGCCCAGGCGGATAGCAACTGATTTACTGAAAGACCATGTGGGCAACTTCGCTCTCATGTAGTAGTGGCAAAAGATGCGTCGCAACGCGCGGAGAGGGTGGCCATGGGTATTTTAGCCCACAACTTCGCTGTTGGCTTTCTCTTTGTTTACCTGACTTTACTCCTGCATTTAACGCTCAGTTTTTCGCAACAGCTCTGCCCTAAAAATGTTACCTTTCCGCTGTTTCTCTTACTTCAGAAACATTCAGAAACATTTCTCTTACTTCAGAGGTCCTACTCACTCGTTTGTTTGGCTCCAGCATCCCCAAAGAATATATTATTCGAACCCTTGGTCCTCTTGTGCCTCCCCATGTACGGGAGAGCAGACTTAATTGTGTTTCGGGTCAAAAGCGTCTGTGGATAAATGAAACGGCTGATTCTTTCATGATGTACTTTGGGATTTTATTTTGCCCAGTTTGAGCGGGGAGGACAGAGGGAAAAGCCTGCGTTTTTTGCTTTGCCGGTGAACATTGCCGGTGAACTATTGGCATGTTCTCTGTCTACTGGCGCAAGCGAGGTTCCGTAAATACCAATGTGTAGGGATAACGCGGGAAGGTGCTATCCCCTGCTTGTACGAGTACGCGAACTAAGCTCGTACCTTGGATTTGTGGTTTTGCGAGCCCCGAGGTTACATTAATCACAATTATATGTAAAATACATCAGCTTAACGTTTGTTTATACCACCCCAGCGTCACCACCTCCCATTTTTGTTGTGCTGGCAGTTGTAAATAAACGATTGATCATTTTTTCTTACATTGCCCTGGTCTTTTTTTGAATAGATAACCTCGCCTAGCCATGCCAACACAACACTTGGGTCATACTCAGTCGATGTCTGTCCTGGTTTTCTTCGGAGCCACATCCCTGGAATTCTGTCACAGGGGAGTGATTGCGGCAATTCATGCGAGGATGCAAGGAAGGCAGGAAGGAACAGTACAGGAAAGGCAGGGAGGTTAACCAGGATACTGTCCGGTTGGCTACCCTACTCAAGGAGGAGGGGATACGGGAGATGAAAGGGTACACTCCCGAAACTAGACACGAAACCTGTTAACGCGCAAAAAATTGTTGTGTCCAATATTCCCTTAGCGATGAGATCAATGTACATTTCTCCTCCAATTCTACTATTTAACTGAGTGGCTGTCTAATGACTCATTTTATAATAATTTGAAGTGGGTGCACGATTACTAAAAACTACGCCATTTCTTCGCAAATGCCCCGGTGGGTATGCTCCCTTACTGAAAGACAAATAGAAAAAACAATTTTTCATTCCTTTTGGATACCTCGATGATGGTCGTATTAGAGTGTCCTCGCCACAACTTCAACTGCGCATATCATGCTAATTGAACGTTCTGAGTGCAGTGAAAAGACTTTATATGAACCATCCTCTCCTACCCTTTTTTCCCATGTCCCACAACAGGGCCTATTGGCCTCCTCCTATACTAAAGTGATCCATTTCATTCATTTTGCCAGCCCTGAACAGTAGGCGGGTGACGGCTTTCGACTGCGCACTCTGGAGCCTCTAGTAGCGCGCACTTGTGTGGCACAAGATCCTCGTATACTTTGTTTTCCGTGTTGTAATTCTCTTCTTGGTACCTATTCATCCCAAAGCCGCCATAATGCCCCCCCAGAAAACTCTTGCGGCCATCTGCTGCACAAAACGTTCAGCTTTTCTCTGAAGGGGACACAAAACTTCGCACTAAAACAAGGAAAATCGTCAAAACAACAAAAATAGCACACGTGGTTAACCAAATCATGAACTCAGGAGCTGCGGTGTCTGAAAAAGGGATGGATTATGTTGAGGGGATTGGATTCAGGCGCCGTAAATTCAATCGCATCTTTTTTCAATGTGTACATCCTTGTGGGAGTTACATCTTCTGGGCACTTTCTTTGTTTTGCGTAGTGATTTCCCACCGGCATGTTTATATTTCAGTGGGGTAATGCTTGCTCACGTTGCCTGCTCTCTGGTTCTCTGTTATTTTGGCTTTGCAGGTGGCTATAGGCAAGCTGTTGAAAGAACCTAAAACCTACTTTGCTGAGACACAATAACCCGTGTTCAAATATTTTCAGGCTTAGGTACAGTGACGTTTCCAGCTTTTTTCTTTCTTTCTTTTTAGGCCTCTGCCTTTCGCCTCTCACCTCTGAAGACGTTCAGCCTCTCCTAATAAGTTACAGTTTAACCTCGTTATAACGAACACTACAATAGCTAATTCTCCGCTATAGCCAACTAAGTACAAACGTGGGTTGGTCACGCTTTATTTCAACGACACTTATTTTTATAACAAAACTGAAACCGTAAACCCCCGCGCGATATCCAATATAACAAAGTGATATTTCACCAGGAGCCCGAAAAACTGCAGAAGTATAACGGCACTTTTGTTCGTGGACACTGTGGGAAACTTCCTCCTGCTCAGTGCTGTGAGTAACAACCAGATGAAGATCACATCCTTCATCAAGTGAAGAAGTACGACGGCCTGTTTTGTCAAGTTGACTTTGTTGTCCTGTAATTTCACGTACTAATCTTGCGGTTCATTGAGTTCATTGAGGTTAAAGTATAACAAGGAGAAAGGTAAGGGTTACTTTGTTTGTAGTTGACTCGAAGCCTCAAAAAATGCATTTTGGTTTTACGTATTTTTGCGCGACCACGATTTTTTATTTGTTAGAGCCGATTTTTACCTCTACTTTTACGATGGATGTCGGATATAGCGGAACAATGTGCTGTCCCGATACTCCTTCGTTATGACAGAGGTTCGACTGTAGCATGAAGCCCTTTGCCTGCAGCTGTTGTGGTCTCCATTACTACTAATGGAAAATATAGCAACGGGTAACAAATAAAAGTGAGTTCACTGCGGCAGAGCTGATGGGGAAAGAACACTATGGCTCTGTCTTTCCGCGTAACCCGATTCACGCGCGTTCGCTAAAATATTAGAATTAGCAGAGGAAATTAGCACCTTGTTTGTAAAACCTAGGTGGCACCAAGTTCGACCCCTCTTTTGAGGCATAATTGCAAATGTAAAAAAAGGCTTGCAGTTTTTTTGGGGGGGTTACCACAGTGTGGATTTTGAGCTGCATTTATAAAAGAAATTTCCCTTAGCTTCCAAAGCTCAATGGCAACTAAAAGACATCTTTTGATAAGTACACTGTTCACTTTATCATCCAAAATATTTTGTGAAAAGACAGACAATTCTGTCGTGAGGTTTAGGTTGTCTCAGCTCATATTTCTCCTAGTATTATAGGCTTATAATTTTTGAGCAGGAAATCAAATGTGCCGTTAAAATTTATGCAACTTTAAAGGAATGTAGCATGCCAAAGTATTCACTGTCAACGGGTAAATCACAAACATTCTCAGTCAATGAATGAACGCGTGTCTTTAAAAAACAAGATCGCTGAAAGCACTCCAAGCACCACCAATAATTGAACATACTGATGAATGAAACAAACAAAAGTGCGCATGGTTTGATATTTTTTCAAAACTATTATAATTTTTTTCAGACTTTCGGACGCCGTTTGGGGGAAGGCTGTTTGTGAAGTTTTTTCCACAAAAGAGTTACTAAGATTACAACCCTAAATATACCAAACTTATTCGTAAGACCTTCCGAATTATGCTTAAAAACCCTCGAACTGTTGATAGTCTTTTTTCGGAACACCCTTTAACTGTTTATAACTTCACTTCCTGCACAAAAGTGCCGTATTTATTTTCGAAATGGAGAATATCCGTTTCTATACAAAATCAACGGCACCTTTGAAAATTGAAACTTTGCACAGAAGAAAATATTTATTGTTACAGCGCTCTGTCTTTGCACCGCAAGAATCACACCATTGGCGGTCTCAATAAATGCGGCGGACCGGTAAGTTTATAGAGCGCGTTTTAATTCTATGGACTTCTAATTTTTTCTTGACTTATTTATAAGGTTTTCCGCAGATGCATGCTTGATTTATCAGCAGCGCCAACTGAAAAATTGCCGTAGGAATTCAAGTGCTGGGTGTGCAGAGTTTTTTGTAGTGCATTTCATCTACCACAAGGTGAGTATGTATAGATTCTGGGATGACTTGAGGCGATCAGTGCTGTCAGACTTCAGCTGAATTAGGATATCCTGCCTGGGCAGATAGGAACTAAATACGAATTGGCCATTTGTAACAGATCATTACCTTTATCCATGCTACAAAGTGTTTATGTGCTACATTGTTTAGATGCCAAGCATCTTTTGAGCTCGCCTTCACCCTCCGTTGTCCGGCGTCCACCTCTCCTTCTCGTCCCCCTCTCCACACCAGCTGTAATAGTGCCGCTCTCCTCCTCGCCGCTCGGCTCAGGAAGACACCGGCAACACTGTCGCTCCAGGAGCTCTTAAAGGGGAAGCGTGCTCGTCTCGTGCCGGCCCACGAAGACACCGGCGACACTGTCGCTGCAGGAGCCATCTCATGGTCGGGGCTATATGTCGCTCCCTTGTTGTTGCGCCGTCCACACCCCCACTGCGCATGCGCGTCTCTCCTCCATTCTCCTCTCCTGCAGCTGTATAAAAGAAGGTACGCGCGCTGCGCGGCGTTCAGTCTGCTCCAAGACACCGCCTCGCCGGTTCTGCTCCGGTGTGGAACCTACACGGAACGCCAATGCTTTGCATCACCACATAGTTCCCTTCGGGTAGATGGTGTAGTTTTTGTACAGTTAACCATTTACACGGTGTGAACAAGATGGGGCAAAGGTTTCGTGGGGTCAGTCAGTGTTTTGTGGTTTCTTCGTCTTCGGGTTAATAGTAATATCCGCTTGCCGCCAGGTTTCCATTGGAGTAGCCGCATTTCAATGTTTGTTGATCTACTCCTATAAAACTTAAGAGGTGGGTGTAGTGAGACTGTTCAGAGATTTTCCCTTTATGCAGTCTTTAATCGGTGTGGAGCTGCGGGGAAGATTCCTCAGGGCTGCCTCAAGTTACGGAAGTGTGAAAGTAGTATCGAGGTCACCGTTGGGGGAGCAGCCTGCATAAGGAGCAAGGGAGGGGGCCAGTCCCCGTCTAGTGGGGCCCATGGTTTGTTTATCTCCTCGATAACTTCTTGCTCTATGGCAGGGTAGTTTTGTAGGGGAGGTCCTAGCGCAGTTGGTGTGCCACTCCTGTTTCTCTCCAATCTACCACAGCTGATCGGTTCCCTGTAGCACCCGGGAAGAAGCGTTGATACAAAACTGTCCGCGTATCTGCTCCGATTGTTGCAAATTTCGACGAAAGATGATAGGCGTGTGGCGCCCCTGACAAGTAAATGTCTCCATTCTCTTTTCCGCTCCTCTCTTATGCGGTTCCTCCCGTGTCTCACTCCTCCCAAGATAAATACGCTAGAGGTTTGCTCCAAACAGTTTAAATTAAACACCGACTGCCTCCTTAATTTAAACTAATTTATTAAACTAACTAATTTATTAAACTTTAAATTAAACTAACTAGTTATTTAATTAACGAATTTAAACGCCGACTGCCTCCATTCCAGCGCTGCCGTACGGCAGAGACGCGCATGAATCGAAGCACCCTATTACAATGTTTTTACAACCCCGTTGCCCTACTCCACGCGCATTCCAGGCTGAACGTAGGACGAATCTAGCGGAACTTTTTGTTACTCTTACCATTTGATTTCTTAAGATGCCGCCAGCAGCTATAGTGGAGCGGGCGACAGCAGGCGATAGAAGGAATTTTTTTAGAAGTGGATGTAGTTCATTTCCTTTTGCAAAAATTAAGCTTAAAAATTTTAATAAAAAAACGCTGCAAATATTAGTTAGGTATTGATCTTTCACCTGTTCTTCAACAATGTGTATGAACATGCAACCGGACTTAGACGTTTAGATTTGGCTGCGGGTATGCAAACCTAGGGTACAGATTCCGTTTCACTTGGGCGGGGTGGCTGAATAAATTTATCCTTTGAAGACAGACAGACAGACAGACAGACAGACAGACAGACAGACAGACAGACAGACAGACAGACAGACAGACAGACAAACAGATAGACAGACAGACAGACAGACAGACAGACAGACAGACAGACAGACAGACAGACAACCAAAATTACTACGTTTAAGTAGGCTAAAACACTATCGTGTTGCAACGTGCACCCACTGCTTGACGTTTATCTGGTACCCGCACTAATTCGAGACTAACTAACTCGTAACCCTGCCCTCTCGATGACCGCGCTTCATGAGCTCGACCGACTTCATCGCCCTGTATAACCATAAGTGAAGCTGATCGAATGAGCAGACCGCGCTCGTTGATGGTACTCAGAGCGCTCGCTGAATTTAGCATCAATGACATTCCCAAACCTTTCCTAGGTCACCTCAACGACTGTCTTGCGACTGTCTCTGAAAAAGGATGCCAGTTTCAAAGTAGCCAAAGAAAACATAACCAAGCAATCAGGGGCAATAGCAAGGAATGAGTGTGAAAAATCGGGTGGTGAAGAACCGGACGAAGAGGAGGAAGAAGACCAGGCTGACCAGGCTACGCCCCAAAACCGGCATCTCGCTTTCCCAGGCAAGGGAGAGAGTGTCAGAACGCCTCTGACAACGACACATATTCCAGATTACGATATTGGAAGGAGACCCCTTGGCAATGCCCTGTCGGCGGCTCCAGTTTAAAGGGACGCTGAAGTGAATTTGAACTGCATAGGAACTGTGTAGAGTGGCTCAAATAAACACACCGGCAAATAACCACATCGCCAGCGGATAAGTAGGTATGTATATTATGAAGCCCGAAAGAAGAAAAAACTACCATGCGCTGTTTGCGGCCACCACACCAACAGCCGTGACGTCAGTACAAGCCGCTACGTGATTGGAAGATGTGGTTAGACTTTAAAGCAGTTTTGGTTTCCGTTCTATGAAAAACATGATTGGCTTCCGAGGCATACCGCTATTCTGCCAATTTGTCGGCTGTAAAATGAGTCAGATGAGCGTACCAGCACGGCTTGGAATCATAACAATCACTAGCCGAGGTGTACGCAGTGGTAGAACACCGTCCGCGTCACCGCAGACGCTCGAATGCGATGCGGTATTCCCCAGTCTTTACCTATTGCCTCGATCATGCCTGTATCGTCAGAGGCGTGTTCGCGCCTGGCCAAGGCTCGGGTGATTCTGGACTGTGCCCGCAAGTAGTCGGTGCTTATGGCAACACCACGCCAACTCGCGAGACGAGAGCGTCAGTCAGTCTGCACGCGTTCTGCTAACTTTCATCACCCATGAATCGATGAACGTCGAAGCGAAAAATTGGTGAAATCTGTATAGGAGACATTGCCCAAAAACCAATATATCAACTTCAAAAAAACGTGCACTATTGGGGATTCAAACTACCGACTTGCAACTCAATATACCAAGTGATACAAACCACTCGGCCATAACACAGCAATGCCATTGGCGGAAATATAAAGTTAATTGTGTGTAGCAGTTTATATTTTCATTTTTTTAGCATTTTAGGCAGCTTATATGAGTATTTGTTGTATAGCGCTCGTGCAGTAAGCGTCCCCCATATACACACAATATATCATTTCTGGCGAGTCCATTACTTAGACGGTAAAGAATTTGCCGACGTGTGGCAGTGCTGCTGACTGCTGTGCTACTTCACCCAGCGCAAGACGTGCAACCTAGTTTTATGCCGTACGATAAAAGGTTTGGCTGATTTTAATGTCTTAGTACCTGTATTAGCTTCGCTGACTCTTTTGCCCCCTTAGATTGGCCTTAGATGTTTCTACTAGCCTACCAGTCATCGAAGCGTCGCATGTGAGCTTGTGTGGAGTGCCCAATCCAATCCAGTCCAATCCGGTCCAGTCCAGTCTAGTCACTGCTCCTCGCGCATGCACAGCACGGCTCTCCAGGAGCCACGCGAAACGGCTATCAAGCGTATCCGGCGCAGCGTCAGACTTGGCTACTGCACTGCGCAACCAGAAGGATTCTGGCGCAACGGAGGCTCACAGCTGGGCACGCGCCAGCGCCAATGCGTCTGCCGCGGCTCTGACGTCACTCCCGTGGAATGCGCAGACCGGCGATTGTGCGGACCGAATTCTGCACATTGGATTATATTTACAATCCAATACAATCAAATTTAATCCAATCCAATTCAAATTCAATCCAATCCAAGGCAATGCTCCTCGCGCTTGCGCAGCACGGCTCTTCAGGGTCCACACGAAAGTGCTCAACCTCGGCCAGTGTAGCTTACGCCACAAAAAATGTTCGAATGGCTCCAATGCAAACAAGCCAAGATGAGTCTGTACCACCACCTCGGCCACTCCAAGAGGGAAGTCTTAACGGTAAACACCTCCACAAGAATGTTAGATTACTCTATGGGCATATTTTCATTTTCCCCTTAATAACAACGTCGTATAATCTCGTATATTTCCCATAAGACCTGAAACCTAGTCCGATATTGGCCTTCAACTGTACGCCGGAAGTGTGCAATGACATCCCGAAACAACAGAATGTATTGGCCGCGAGGGCCGCCACTGGAGAGGCCGGCGCTGCAATCGTTTTGACGTCACTTGAAGGATCCCCGTTCCTACTTTGATGCGTAGTTGGCTCGCAGCGCGTGACGTTTCGTTTATGACGCGCCTTCTAAGAGTATTTTCGTGTAACTTTTCGGCATTTGAGGTTAATTACCAGTGCGTGAAGCGTAGTGTGACCTCATTGTAGTGTGTCAACCATGGTTGGCTGCCCGCAAACTACTTGAGCGTGGCGGTGTAGGGGCATATGCGACCGAACCCGGTGTAAGCGTAGACTGCGGCTCCTTTCTCCGATCAACATTGTATGCTACGACGATTTAGGAACTAAATTTCTAGATTTCGCTTTTAGTTCGCCAGATATGGTAGAAGCAGGAAATCATCAAGCGTTTACTGTTCGCACAAACGATCCGAAAACGCCTGTGCCGTGCCTGCCCACCAGCGGCTCGAACCGAAGCAGGTCGCGGCAGCAACACCTTGTTGCCGCTTTTTAAAATTACTCTGATCGCGGAAAAGGTGTTCCACATTCGCGGAAGTCGATATTAGTTTGGTGAAAAATTGTGCTAGGTAGTGTCATCAGCTGTGATTTTCAAAGGGATGCTCAAATATCTGCCGCCATCTACGCCGCACGGTGGCGGACGTCGATCCCGCACCGCCGGCCGGCCGGCTCGTTCACGCACGGTGCGGCGAGCGGCCGATGGGTGGGGATAGCCGCTCGCAAAAATCGGCCTAAACCATGGCAGGTATCTTGATCATCGATAGCTTAAGTGGTAGTCAGCTCGGATACAAACTTTCACATACGAGAAAGGGGCTGACAGTGTGGTTAAAAGTTGTGTTAGGGACTGTCATTTGCGACTGTAACAATAGCGGCGATGAAATATCTGCCTTGACGCTAAGTCTAAAGTTCCCAACATTGGACTCCGTGCATCCGAAACTGGCGGCGAGCTAGCTGTTGGAAAAACCCTGTTCTAAAACTCGCCGCGCGCTGGCATGTTGCTTTGGGTTCCCCTAACTTCTTGGGGTCCCCAACGTTTGGTTCCCCTATTCTAAAACTCCCCATTACCCCACGACGTGGTTCGCCTCTTACACAGCCGCGCCTTTTGTGAGCAGTCGTGAGTTCTTGAACTTGGTGCTAGAGAAAGGCGCAGGCTCATTGTAAACAGACAAAAGCCCGTGTTGCAATTATAAATTTCCACGGCGAGCGCCTAATTAAAAATAATCATAGGCAAGTCTAAACCCGCTCGAAGACGTTGAAAACTCACCTTAATACCATTGATACATTGTGGACAAGTTGTTGCGAAAAGTAAACATATCATCAGGGCATAGTACTAGTGATCGTTAATCAAATCGGGGCATCTATATAAAAAAAACCATCGGAGGGGACATAGGCACTGCTTAAGTGAAACTGCAGGTCGTACCAGCACTTTTAAGCATGTGCAGCGAAGCAATCCGCTCACCGATCTCACGTAGTCATTCATTTACCAGGTAATGCGCGCAGTACGCGTGGTGAGATCACAACTGAGCGGCGCGTATTTGTCTCACCTGCAATGTGTATTTTCTTTGCACACACAGTCTCGTACATGTCACGTCGCAATTATTGCATAATAAATTAACAGCGCACTTTTCTCGGCACAAATTGGATCGTCCTTGGCCTTAGCTGGCCGCGTACTAGCTGGCGGTGGCGATGGTAGCAACTACCTAACTGCGGCGGTGCGGCCGGGAAGAGGAGAGTCGCTGATTGCTTTTCCGGATTACTCGGTTTGTAGACAACTTTTTTTCTGTAATGTGGACCAAAACCGTGAGGAGGGAGCACACGGTGACTACAACAGAAAGCGTGCAGTCGCATAAGCACAGGAAATGCGTTCTAGCAGACGACAACATAACCCGGTGTCCTACAATTGACGTCACTCGTAGGTGGTGCCACGGTATGTCCTCGAGGCCAATAGTTAAAGTTGTAATTGCATCATCACTTGCGATACGTTTGGGCCACATTGCACGCAACCCTATTTTGCCCGGTAGGTCATCACCGCCACCGAACACATCCCGTGCCACAGACCGCATGACTGACGTATGGCGTGCGAACATTGTGTAGAAACAAGATATTCATTTATGCGCAGTGCAAAAACACCTGGAACATTTTAAATCAAACATTCTGACAGCCGTATAGCCCATATTATATGCAGAGCATTTCAGTAACTCACGATATCACCCGCGTTGACGTCCGTAGTCCGCACCGTCGTTGTCCCTACTATATAAAAAAATACTATCCGGCGCCCGGTTTCGATCCCTCGACGCTGCGGGCGGAACGCAATGTACATGGTGCTCTACCCACTGCGCCACAAAGCCGACACAGAATGGGACGCTACGAACGCGCCTTATATCGTTGACTCATTCAAATTACTGCTGACGAGCGCTCTCTCGTCAGCAGTTGCCACAAGTGCAACAACATTAACGTAACGCAAACTACTTAACGTTGTGCGCCCCCGGAAATGCTCTGCATTTGATCGTGCCCCTCGCGAGGATGATGTTCTTTCTTGGTTTCTCGTATGTGGCTGAGTGTTGTCAAGTGTTTCCTTTGTTTTTCTTTCCTCTCAGTGCGCCAGCACGAAGGCTTCGGCTGTTCCTGGGCACTTTAATAAAGGATGATTGATTGATTGATTGATTGAGTGATTGATTGTTATTATTAGCACTATGTAGGATGTTTAAAGGGGATAAAAAGCTGTTACCTAAGATTAATGGTGTTTGAATAAAGCTTCAGTGAAATAAGAAAAATCACTCTGGTTTTTGGAACCTCCAAATGAGAAAAGAGAAGGCAAATGGTTGGTGCGCATAAATACCGAGTAACTGAAAAATGGCAATTGAGCAGAAGGTGTCCCAAGCTGTAAATAAAATATTCATCATCACATATTGTCTTGAGTACCTTGCCTTCAAAACACTCCCGAAACCTCTGGCCATGACTGCTGCCTAGAATTCAGGCCGGCGTTAATTACAATGAAGCTTTTTGAATTGGGGATGCGCTTAGGCTTGAGCGGTGACGAGCTTAGAGAGTGGGTACTTGAGGAGCAAGCTCTCTGGCGCGAGGAAGCAGCTCTAGAACTTGAGGCGGCCAAAGAACTAGCCGAGATAAAAAAGGAGATTAACTCAAAACAGAAAGAGCGTGACGACCACGTCCGAGCGCACATAGAAATTGAAATAATTTTTTTCTAATTTTTTGATCTTAGGTGCAGGGCGTCAACATCCTGAATATTTGCCTTTAATTGCGCTCGCTGCCCGTGAGGAAATCGCTGCTTCCGCGGATGTAGCGCAGTTTTTCATGAATCATTCTTTCATGAACTTACTCAAGGGCGCAGCTTTTTTTGCCCAACTTCATGCCTTTCACACGCAAAATCTCCAATCAAAGCACAGTGGAACGCAAATGGGCCTAACAGCCTAAACACCCGCCCTAGTCTTGCCGTCTTCGTTGACATAATGTATTACATGCACTAACCCTAGCAGTACAGGTACTCCTGCCTTCAAACGACGGTCAAACGGTCTACCTACGCCAGTAACCCAAACCGTGCACACCGTCACCCACCAGAAATGACTGAAAAACTAAAAAATGGCTGGCGATTACGAGACTTCCTAATGAGACATTTTGTGCCGCGTGAACTGCAGCTGATGGTGCGTTCTGGCTGTGTCTCAGGAAGTGAGCGCCGCATCAGCGAACGCACGGATAGGACCATGTATCACGAAATGCCCTGCAGAAAGCCCTTCCCCAACACTGTTGGCGTACTTTCATCCTCCGTTTTCCTGAGCGCTGTATCAACACCGACTAGATACGAGGCCGTATGTCACGTGTTTACGACGGCAGCTAGGTCACGGTGTCGGGGCCCTCTTCATAGGAAGCCAGTTCGGGAGGGTAGGGGCCAGCGGGGTTGGAGCTGGCCCTGTCCAGTAGATCTAGAAACCTTGTGGTGATTCCGCGGGGCTTAACGATGTTCTCAAGGAAGAGGAGGCAAAACGTCGCCAGGAGGCAGCGAAGGGGGTAAAGGACCGGTGGGCGACGGCCCCAAATGTGCTCATTGCAGTCTGCACCGTGCCGGAGATGATGAAGCAGGGCGTGCAGACCGAACGGGCAGTACTATGAGGCGCTGCAGGGAACTTCCTCAGCTTCATTCTCTGGTACTCAGCTTCTGGTCCGCAGCTCAGAGTGTCCTCAGCTTCCACTGGTGCCCGGAAAAGACAGTCAGCATCCGAATGTAGCCGACCGGATTTGTATACAATAGTCATGTCAAACTCTTGGAGCCGTAAGCTCCAGCGTGCAAGGCGTCCCGATGGGTTGTTGAGGTTTGTGAAGCAGCACAGCGAGTGGTGATCGCTTATGACCTAAAATGGCCGGCCATAAAGGTAAGGGTGGAACTTCATTACAGCCCACACAACAGCAATACATTCTTTTTAGGTGGCGGAGTAGTTGTACTCTACGCGGGAAAGAGCCCTGCTCGCGAAAGCGATAATTCTTTCCGTGCCGTCTTGCCGTTGTACGAGAATGGCTCCGAGTTCGAAGTTGCTTGCGTCTGTGTGGACCATCCTGTCGGCATTTTCATCAAAATCCGCAAGCACAGGTTGAGCTTGTAGGCGTGGCTTGAGCTCGTCAAAAGTCGCTTGCTGTTCTTCAGCCCAGACAAAACTCCAGTCATTTCGTGTTAGTTCGGTCAGTGGGCAGCAGTGTGCCAAAAGGCCGGTATAAAACGTCGGTAGTAGGAACACAGGCCCAAGAATCGGCGCACGGACTTCTTATCTGCAGGAACAGGGAAGTCAGCGACGGCTGCAGTTTTGTCGGGGTCAGGTCGGACCCCTTGGCGGCAAACATGACCCAGAAAACGGAGCTCCTCGTAGCCAAAAATGGCATTTCTCAGGCTTCAGGGAGAGTCCAGCGGAATGGATGGCCCGAAGGACAGACGTCAGTCGTTTGAAGTGTTCGTCAAAGGTTTCGGGAAACACGACAACGTCATTGAAGTAGATTAAACACGTTTGTCATTTCAAGCCGGTCAAAACAGTGTCCATCATCCTCTGAAATGTTGCCGGAGCGGAACAGAATCCAAAGGGGAGAAATGTAAAGTCATAAAGTCCGTCTGGTGTCACGAAGTCAGTTTTTTCACAATCCCGCTCATCGACTTCTATCTGCCAATAACCACATCTTAGGTCCATCGACGAAAAGTAGCGCACATTGCGCAGTCTGTCCAGAGAGTCGTCAACGCGCGAGAGCGGATACACAACCTTTTTCGTGACTTGATTCCGCTTTCGGTAGTCAACGCAAAAGCGTAGAGTGCCATCTTTCTTCCTCACTAGGACCACAGGTGACGACCACGGGCTTTGAGATGGCTGAATAATATCGTCCTCGATCATTTCTTCAACCTGCTGATGTATGGTATTGCGTTCTCTTGGTGAGACACGGTAAGGATTTTGATGAATGGGCCTTTGGTTGTCGTCGGTAACGATGCGGTGCTTTGTTAGCGCTGTCTGGCGAACCGTCGTCGTTGAAGAAAAGCAATCACGAAATTCCAGCAATAACTGCAGAAGCCCTTGCTGTTTTTAAGGTGGCAGGTCTGGATAAATGCCGAGATTGGGGGGCGGGTGCTCAGTGTCTGATGTTTCTGTCGGCAACACGAGACATTCTGCGCCATCAGCGATGTTCTGAAAGCTTGCCCCGGTGGTACCTTTCGGGATTTGCTGACACTCAGGTCCAAAGTTTGTAAGTAAGATCGCGGTGCAACCATCATTTAGGTACACTACACCCCGAGCAATGCCGACACCAAGTTTTCGAAAAAGAGCGCTATTCGGCTCTGCTATGCCATCCCCGTAGCATGCCGAGTCGCACTTGCCAGATACCGGGGCAAATGATCGGGGTGACAAAGTAACTCCGTCATCGATAACGCGCAACGCCGAGCATCGGTCCTCTTTGAGTTCTGAAGGTACACAGCAAGTCGAAAGTGTGACAGAACGCTCGCGGAGGTCTATTGCTGCTTTGTGGTCCCCCAGGAAGTTCATGCCTAATATGAGGTCTTTGCAACACTGCAGCAGAATGATGAATGAGGTAACAAAATCCGAAGCTTTGATGCGAACTCTGGCGGTGGATTTTCTAATGGGCTTCATTAGATGTCCACCAGCCGAACGAAGGGGAGGTCCGGTCTACGGGGTTTTAATTTCTGGTAAGTTTTCCGCGAGACGTTGACTAATTATAGAAAAGTCCGCACCAGTGTCCACCAAAGCAGTCACTTTGTGCCCGTCGACAAAAAGAGGCAGTTCAGCACTGACGACGTCATCGGAGCTTTCTTCGGTTGTCAGCGTCGTCAGACCGCAGGTCACCACGTCGTCGCCACTTTCATCACACGTCAACCTTGTCGGATCGTTCGTCTGGGTCGTTAGAGGGGCTTGGTAGCTGTCGTCCTCAGCAACCATGCCTCCTGAGGTTGCCGCTTTTAGTTTCCCAGTCTCCCAGGACTTGGGGACCTTCCCCTAGGCACGTCCTGGCGGCTTCGATGAACGTTGGGTGGGCTGTTTGCACGACCTGGTGACGGCGAACGCGGCCGAAGCCTGGCAGTTGATCTCGTAACAAGATAATCTTCTATTTGTGGAGGTCGTTCACCATAGCGGGGACGAGGAGCATATGGCGAAAAACCGGGAATTCCAATTTCTCGGTACGGGCAGCGACGCTAGACGTGATCTGCTTCACCGCACTGATAATACAGCGGCCGGTTGTCAACAGTACGCCACACGTCTGTCTTGCGTACCCGAGGATGGGGTCTGGCATCGGGCCGAGGCCCTGGTCCAGCAACTGGCTATCAACGCGGTGCCGTTGACCTGGAAACTGTGGGCGAGCCAAGATATTCGCGTAGCTCACTTGTGGCTCGGACTGTGGGCGAGCCGAGTGCCTGGCGAATTTCCGCACGTACGTCCTCCGCACGTACGACCTTCCGAAACAGGCGGGTCATGTGTTCTGAGGACAATATTACACTCTCATTCGGTTTCTGAATGCGCATTCAAGACGCCGTTGTGCGTGCTCTCGCCGGTCCGTGCTATAGAATGCTTCCCGTAGCTCCTGGCAAAATTCTTCCAATGTTCACAAAGACCATTCTAGATTTTCAAGCCATGTTCTCGCATCGTGATCCAAAAAAGGGCCCATCTCCCCCCGAGGGGGACTCGAGTAAATGCGTCGCATAGGGGGTGGGTGTATTGTGTTAACGTTTAGTGTTTGGGGAGTTGGTGGTAGTGAGTGCGTTGTATCAGCAGCTTCTTCACGTAGTTTGAATGAGTCAAGGATATAAGGCGCGTTCGTAGCCTTTCATTCTGTGTCGGTTTTGTGGCGCAGTGGGAAGAGCACCATGTACCTCGCGTTCTGCCCACAGGTAGTGAATGCGTTGTATCAGCAACTTCTTGACGTAGTTTGAATGAGTCAAGGATACAAGGCGCGTTCGTAGCTTTCCATTCTGTGTCGGCTTTGTGGCGCAGTGGGTAGAGCACCATGTACCTTGCGTTCCGCCCGCAGGGTCGCGGGATCGAAACCAGGCGCCGGTAAGTATTATTTTTTATATAGTGTAGGGGCAGGGGTGCGGACCTGTT
>JABSTR010000464.1:0-94314 GCA_013339765.2 Haemaphysalis longicornis | reverse complement strand
TGTCTACATACGTCATAAGCTTTCACAGGCTAATACAGAGTTGACGGCATCAACCTGACCCCGATTTTCAATATGTTGATTGTGTACTCCAAAAATGAAATTAAATGAATTCTACGAATCGGCCTTTGAACAATCCATGTTCTTCATTTAAGATCTGATGTTCAAGAAAGAACCATCAATGATGAAAGAGCAATTTAAAAATTTTTTGGAAAAGGGATCTGCACAGTTATACATCGGTATTTAGTTACGTCACATGAGTTACTAGATTTGTGCACAGGAACAATTACACCGTGTTTTAGCAACTCGGGAAAAATCCCCGCCTAAAGAAAAACGTAGAAAGTATGAGTGGTACAAATAGAGTGCGGCACCCTTTAACAATAAAATTGTTAACACCATCGAAAGCGAGCGAGAAATTTGGGTTCAATGCTGATATCGCTCTTCGCTATCAGACTCGGAAAAAGGAAACGTGTGCAAGATATTACCCCTATAGTCTCAAAAGAAAAAGGTACAATCCGAGTTCAAAGAAAAGGTGTTTGCAGACAAAACAGAATGAAAATAATCCACATAAAGGCATACAATCACCTCTGTTCTTTTTCGGGATTTGGATGAAACTTGAATTGAGACCCGAAACAAATAAATATACAGTAATACCTCATTAATTCGAACTCTCATATCTCGAAAAATCGGCTAAAACAAAATTTTCTGCGGCACTGAACAAATTTTCTATATGCTCCACGTATTTGTTGCCCTTTATTTTGAAGTAGTTTCGGGCCGAACTGCGGATATCTCGAAATCTTGTCTGAGAGTGGAACGAAAATGTCGCCGCCGCGGACCGTTTCGAAAGATTTGCGCGATGCTGCCGCGCCTAAGTCCATGGATTTTTTCCCCCGTTAAAGGGACACTGAAGTGAATTTGTCAAGCTCCCGTTTTTGCTTGCACTGTGTAGACTGGCTCAAATTAACACACTATTCATCGTTTATCCGGTTGACAAATCGGTAATTATTTTACAAAGCGCGAAAGAAGAAAAACTACTATGCGCGGTTTGCGGCGGCCGCACCAACTAAAGGCTGTGACGTCGGGGGGGGGGGGGGCACCGTGATTGGACGATGCCCAAGGTTAGCAATCAAAAGTTCCGGTTTCGGTTTCGGTTCTGTAAAACAACATGCTTGACATCTGATGGCGTTGTTGGATGGGCATTCTCGATTTCTCAATTATCGCCGTACCGCGCTTCTGCCATGTTGTCGGCTGAACCCTCCCAGGGCGGCTTGGAATCGTAGAAATCACTAGACGAGGCCTACGCAGTGGATGAACGCCCTCCGCGTCACCGCAGACTCTCAAATGCCATGCGCTTTTCCCGCATATTCGGAGCTTGCCTCACTCATGTCTGTTCGTAAAAAGCTAGTTCGCACCAGGCCAAGGGTGTGCTGATTCAGGCCTGGGCCCACTGCCCGCAAGCAGTCGGTGCTTGTGGCAACAGCACGCCAACGAGAACTCGCTAGCGCGTCATTGTCAGTATGCGCGCGTTCTGCGATCTCGCTCGTGGAGCAGTGAACGTTACGGCCCAAAAATGGTGAACTCAGTTCAGAAAACATCGGCCGCATACGAAAAAATCAACTTACAAAAAAAAAATACATGTACCCTCGGGGATTCGAACTTGCGACTTTCAAAACAAATTCCAGCGCCTCAGACCGCTAGGCCACGAGCCGGCGCTGGCCGGTTGGGATATATAAGGTTTATAATGTATGACCAGTTTACACTTTTATTTATTTTAAGCATTTTAAGTACTTTATGTGACTATTTGTTGTATATCACTCCTGCAGTAAGTGTCCCCCAAACTTCCACAATATCTCACGTCTAGCAATTGCATTTCTTTGACGGAAAAGCGTTCGCAGATGTGCGGTCGTGCTGCTGACCGCTGTGCTTGTTTACCCAGCGCAAAAAGTGCTTCCTGCTCCCTAGTTTTGCGCTGTACGGTAAAAGTTTCAGGTGATTTTATTTTCTTAGTACCTATATTGACTTCGCTGACTCTTCTCCCGCCTTCAATTGGCCTTAGATTTTCCTACTAGCGTAAAGTCAGCGAAGCGTCGCATGTGCACTTGTGCAGCGCTTGTGTGGAGCGACCCGGACTCTGAGTTTGACACAGTGTACAAACTAACAAAGTAAGGAAAGGCACATTCTTTCATTCACAAAGGTGTTGTGGCTTAGTTTCAATTGAGCGAGCGAATAGCGACGACCCGTCGGCGGCCGGCTGACTCGATCGGTAGGTCGGCTGGTCGGCGAACCGTGCAGTAGCGCAGCCATTTTCCAGCTCATCTCCTGCTGACGTCACACGAAAACGCCACAGAAAATGGGCGAGCGTAAAGAGAGGAGGACAGCATTTTCGAATTGATTTTTCTACTAAATAAATTCGCGTAAACGCGGCCAGAGTGGTCGAAACAATGCCTACGGACTCCGAACTACAATTTGCGCTAGTAATCCCGCAATGTTTACAAATCACTTCAGTGTCCCTTTAAGCCGCGTCTACCACAAAGCCGATGTTTTCCCCGAACTGGGTCTGAGCCTAGAAGCGTATTTCAACTTCATCAAGCAACCCTGTGGCACGTTACGGTAGAGACATGCGCAGAGGTACAGTGTGTCGTGCAGGGAAAATCCCAATGGAAAGCAGCGGCGGGGAAGATTGGCTCATGCAAAGCGTGAAGCAGCTAGAGGACTCCTTACTAGGCCCGAGTGTAACCTCAAAGCGGACCAGCACTACGCAGTTCTTTTCTGCTAAGTAAAACTGCAGTGCCTGCCACAAAACACAGCCGGTGAACGTTCTTTGTGTGTTCTTTTTTTTCGTCTTTCAAACGTTTATGAAGAGCTAGATTGGAAGCTGCTGTTGAAGAGTTGGTAACGAGTAGAGCCTTTGTTAGATGCGATTGCATCTCATTCACTCGCGTTGTCCATGCAACGTCGTCGCCGTTGTGTCGTCGTCTGCCCCTCCCCCATTCTCCTCGCCGCGCGAGCTGCGCTCTCCGCCGCTCACACCCCCTCTCCTCTCCCGATGCCCGTCTCTCGCGAGGGGCATTGGATTGGATTCGAATGGATTGGCTTGGCTTGGATTGGATTGGATTTGGATTTGATTGGATTAAAGTGGATTGTCTTGGATTGTGTTGCGTCATAGCCGCGGCAGACACACTGGCGCCGGCGCATGTGCAGTACTCTCTCTTCCGCGGTCTCCTCTCCTTCGGGCGCACTGCGCATATAACCGGTGTGCCGCTCTCCGGCGGCCTTTCGGTCGACGGTTGCTCTCCGATTGCGCTTGAACCCCCCTCAGCGTCGCATCACAGCAGGGTTTCCGCGAGGGGAGGTGGTCGTAATTTTTTGCAAAGAACTTCATATTTCATGGATATTCGCGCAACTTTGCTTATCTCGAGAATGTGCCCATCTCGAAATATTTCCCTGTTTTTACTACGTCGAGTTAACTAGGTATTACTGTATTTTGAAAACCATCATTGAGAAGAGGTACAACGTATCACATACAGAAATGATCATTTTGTCTTAAAATCTACTGGTAGGTAAGCATCAGTAAAATAAGCATTGCGGCAGCCTATTTAACACATTAGAACACTCTGATTGTTTTCTCGGAGAGAAGTCGGGAGTACGAATAAAGTGCACATATTCGGTTTCTGGTTTTTTGGTTATCCCTTCATGCACGGCCTTCAACCTATGAGGCTTAGGTCGGTGCATGTGACGCATCGCGTTGCTCAACGACGTCCGCTTCCCGACCCTCAGTATTGAAACTCGAAGGTCACCAGTATAGGATGACTGGCAATCACGCCCTAATCACTCCGCATGGCATAATTAATCCCCTGTACTCAGCGTGGATATACGGCAAGTGACTGCCGCAAAATATTTCGTTGCAGGTGGATGGCAACGTCTGGCCGTCTGTGTCACGAAAGCGAGTGAGGGATATGACTCAGTGGTTGTGACACTAGCCTGCCACTGGCCAGCTGCAGACAAAAACCTCCTCGCATCTCCCGCTGGCCTCACCCTGTGGCAGTCCAGGTGTTCATGGGGTGTAATTGAAGAGCATCTGCCCGTTGGGGTGTGCGGCAGCTGTTGGCAGCACACGTAGTGAAGGTTTCTGTGGCGGGGGTTTTCCGGCAGAGCTCCGGCTTGTCAGAGGTCCGGCGGCGTTACTTGGGGCACCAACCGGCTCCGGGAGGTACGCGTGTACGGTGAGCAGAATTGTCAACGCAAAAGTAGTTTGCTTTCGCACTCTTAGAATGGATATCGCGCCAGTCCGGCGCTAGTCCTCTGTGTCTTCTTTAAGTGTCGTCCTTAACCTGCTGTTTTATTATGTTCCACTGCTCGCATAGGCATACAAAAACACGGCCATAGTGATGATACGTGTTTCATGCGCGCATTTCTCGCCTTCGTTAACAGAAAGGCTTTTGGCTTTTGCACCCGTCCATCTGCTTTTTACAGATCATTTCTACAGCTTTTTACATGTAAAGAAATTGGCTCCAATCCACGCTGTGAAGATGGTTGGAAAGCAGAGCTTTAAACGACACCCACAACCATTGCCGATTCGACCTCACTCGAATTCACACACGTGGCTCTACAAAGAGTGAAACCAGATATTCTGGCAGCCGTTACTTAGAATTCGCGGTTGCGGGATCCCGAACGCAGCAGCGTCGGCCACGGCTGGGCTAGAGCGGCTGATGTCGCCGCCGTAGCCCGGCCGTGCGTCGAAAGAAAGAAAACGGGCAGGAGCGTCTTTCGAAGTGTGAGACAGCGGAACCTTGCCATCCTGATGTGCTAGCTCGGGGCTTCACAGCGCGACACAAGCGTAGACACAGAAACAATTGGGCATATGAGCTCAGTGATTCCTATTTATACCGATTTAAACTAGTTCAACAAGTTTGAGAATGGCGAGAAAGCTGAGGGAACTTTTATAATCGCCATTTATCCCAACCAGTTCCTCTTTTCGCCTTTTGTGACACCTGTTAAAACACAACCGAATTGGTATTCATCAATTTAGAAAACGGACTCCCATTCGTGGCTAGCAGTGTGCAAAAGGTAACGTTTCCCTAGCGGCCAGATGTCTGTATGTGGTCTCTACATTTTGCTTTCCCGCCCTTCAAACCAATCCTTAACGAATCTTTGCCGTACGACCACCTAATTCCGCCCGGTGCGGGTTACGCTGGAGGGACTGTCGAACAAGTTATTCCAGCCGCGCCAAGGCACCGCGCAATGGACGCCAAGGTGCACCAAAACAGGCCCAAAACAACCGTCGCTAAATCAAACGACAAAGCCGTACCACCGACGCCACCGCCTGCGAGCAGGCACTCTGGGAACGCGCGGGGAACGCTGAATAAATTAGCCGCGCCATCTGTAGTGTGGTTCGTGAGGGAAACTATCCGCCCTGCCGCTCCCCCCCGCCGCCTCCGCCGCGTTGGGAGTTTGTTGCCCCGCATGCCATGAAAGAACCGGTGGCTGGTACAGCTAGAAAGCTTTACTTTAAAAATGAACAAATGAATCTTTATGTTCCGCGCTCTCCTCGATAACAGGGTTACATCCTGTCTGACGCGTGCTGGAACATAACGGGAATTGCTCTGCCAAGCGCACGTATGCTAAACATTGGCAGCAGCAGGCCCAGTCATTTGGAGAGTGTTCACGTATCGGAATAAACGCGAATTTCGGGACAAACTGGAATATTTTGTTAGGATTTGTTTCCGCGCTTACTTTCGGCACGGTTATCGAGAGCTTTAGGGGCCATACGAGATAAAATTCAACTTTGTCTCCTTCGTAACATTCCCTCGTTATAATACCACTGACTAAGGGAAACTTCACTTCGCTCTAAAATAAGAAAAAAAGAGACTGGCTATGCGACCCACTAGCTACTCTCCCGCACTACAGACTATGACGTATTATATGGGCCGCTGTCTGATTGGCCGAGCCCAGCAAAAGCAAACGCAAGTTTGGCCGGCCTGATAAGCTTGCAGAACCAGCTATTTTCGCTTAACTTCAATGAATATTTTTCCTATACAAGTAGGAATGGAGGGGTACACAATGAAAGCTACGAACGAACACGTAAACATTGAAGAAATTAGTGCAGCACTTTGCCTTCTAACACCTCCTGACACAGCGGTTGGACGCGTTGGGCTTGTTTTACGCAACACTGTCAAACTGCCGTAAGCGGCACGGCCACTTACATGGCCATGTTTGTCTTGTCATCGCTTATGTTTTAGGAAACCATTACTATAAACCGTATTAAAACACCGGAAGGTATAGAAGTCCGAACAGAAGAAATAGTGCGAACTTCAGTGGTGTTGCAGCGCCGTTTATGAATGTGGACGACAAACAAGATAACCAAACGGCCGTCTGTGAGATGGTAGCATCCCTGGTCCACTATCTTTACATTTATGGCCCTGTTCTTCAAACGTCATAGTCGACGTCACGAAACGCACGATTTATCTTTAAAATAAACATTTGGGCTTAGAATGTTTAATTTCTCAGTGAATAAAACATTGTTTGGTGTCAGATAGGGGCTGGGGGATCCTAATCCTTCGAATAAAACAGACTTTTATTTTGCCTGCATGGCCCTTCTATGGTACACAGAGTTTATAACATCCGTTTCATGGTTGAATAAAAATATTCCTGGATTTTGGATTGCCCCAGACGATTGTATATTGCCCCAGACGATATAAATAAAATAAGATGTATATATATATACATATATTTATAATATATATATATTATATATCTAATACTATATCTATATATATATATATAGATATATATATATATTATGTTTTTATAGATAACGGAGAAGAATAGGTGAGATATTGATAAGGCAGAATCCCAGCAGGGGGGGAGAGAGAACATTTGAAAGCTGAAGATAAGTAACGAAGAAAGAAAGAAGAGAGCAGGGGGGAAGACCTTTTTCGCCAACAAAAAGCTATTTTTCTCGAATTTTGTTGCCCGTGGGTTTCGGATAGCCTTCGCGGCATTATTTTTCTTCCGAATCTCCTTCTATATATATATATTATATATTATATATGTTATACATATATAAAATCCCCGGTAGGATTGGTTTCCTCCGAATTCGCACCAGCGTATTCTCGTGTGTTATCAAACGCTACAATTGATATATATATATATATATCTATATATATATATATATATATATATATATTCCTCACGAAGCCAGAGACGACGCAGTTGTCTTCAAGGAAAACAAGTTTATTGGAGCGAACTTGTGCTCCCCTAACAACTCAAAGAATACAGAGGCGGCGAAGCGGCAGTCAACAAAGTGACGCGTGCAGGCGAGCTCCGGCGATTCGAATGCCGCGGCGTCTGCTCTGCAGGCTTTTATCTTTCGGCGCAAGTGTTTCTGGAACCGTCGATTCACATCCAGAACATTGTAGATCACAGAAGATTATTCTGGGCTAGCGACGTTAGGGCGAAACAGTCTGCTTATCTGAATGTGATAAGCCCGTGCGGCATAAAAATAAAGAATGGAAGCCGCGCTTAGCTTGGAACGCAGATAACACAGCCGGGCTTGGCCCGGCAGTAAAACAAACAATAAATAAACAATACATGGTTCGTGGCATTACCCCCCCTCTAAGAGTGCATCGACCCGATGCTAAAATAAAAGACAGTCCGAACAAACAAAAAAAAGTCCGTCATCTTGCATAGTAAGGTTTCAAGCGAACCACGTGGACGACTTCGGGCCGCGTGCGTCGTCGTGATGTTCCGGAATCGCCATCGGGGATCACCTCGTAGGTAAGTTGGCCGACACGTCGTAGAATCTGGTAGGGTCCGAAATACCGTCGCAGAAGCTTCTCGCTCAGTACGCGTCGTCGGATGGGAGTCCAAACCCAAACACGGTCCCCTGGGTGGTACTCGACGTCTCGGCGTCGGAGGTTGTAGCGCCCGGCATCCACCAGCTGCTGGTCCGTTGTACGAACTCGAGCGAGCTGGCGGGCCTCCTCCGCGCGCTGAAGGTATCCTTGGACGTCCGGGTTGAGGTTGTCGTCTTCTACATGCGGAGGCATGGCGTCAAGCATCGTAGTCGGCAGTCCTCCTTAGACAAGCTCGAACGGCGTCATTTGCGTAGTTTCCTGCGTAGCCGTTTTGTACGTAAACGTGACATACGGGAGCACTTCGCCCCAAGTCTTATGTTCAACGTCGACGTACATTGACAGCATATCCGCGATCGTCTTGTTCAGACGTTCCGTTAGTCCGTTCGTTTGGGGGTGGTACGCCGTCGTTCTGCGGTGGTCCGTGTTGCTGTAGCGTAAGATTCCTTGCATAAGCTCCGCAGTGAAGGCCGTTCCGCGGTCCGTGATTAGGACTTCCGGGGCTCCATGTCGCAGCACAACTTGGTTCATGAAGAACTTCGCGACTTCTTGTGCAGTCCCCCTCGGAAGAGCGGCGGTCTCTGCGTAGCGCGTCATGTAGTCTGTCGCTACGACAATCCACTTGTTCTGTGATCGTGACGTAGGGAACGGGCCTAGAAGGTCCATTCCGATCTGTTGAAATGGCCTCGACGGGACGGCGATTGGTTGCAGTAATCCGGCGGGTCTTGTCGGCGGCGTTTTTCGTCGCTGGCAGTCACGGCAACTCCGAACGTAGTGGGTGACGTCGGATGTAAGGCTGGGCCAGAAGTACATCGCCTTGATTTTTGCAATAGTGCCAGCTGTTCGGAGATGTCCGGAAGACGGGTCGTCGTGGCACGCTTCCAAAATTTCGTCACGAAGGTCTGCGGGGATGACAAGTAGATAATTCGTTCTCGTTCCGGGGCTGAAATTCTTCTTCACGAGGACGGAGTTTTTGAGGGTGAAGGCTGGTAAGTTCCTCTTGAACGCCCTAGGCGCGGCGACGTTGCGTCCTTCGAGGTAGTCGATCATGACGCGCAGGTCGGGGTCGGCACGCTGCTTGGCGGCTAGGTCGCTCTCTGTCACGACTCCGAAGAACGCGCTGTCTTCATCGGTGTCTTGTGGTGGTGGGTCGACGGGGGCGCGGGACAGGCAGTCGGCGTCGGAGTGTTTCCTGCCGGATTTGTAGACTATTGTAACGTCGAACTCTTGCAGGCGCAAGCTCCACCGCCCAAGACGGCCAGAGGGGTCCTTCAAATTGGCGAGCCAACACAGCGCATGGTGGTCTGTCACAACCTTGAACGGTCTGCCATACACATATGGGCGAAATTTTGAAATGGCCCATATGATAGCCAGGCACTCTTTTTCGGAGGCAGAGTAGTTTTTTTCCTCCTTCGACAGACCACGGCTGGCGTAGGCGATTACCTTTTCGCAACCGCTTTGCTTTTGGACGAGGACGGCACCCAAACCTATATCGCTGGCATCCGTGTGCATTTCCGTTTCGGCATTTTCGTCGAAATGAGCGAGCACGGGCGGGTTTTGCAGGCGCTGTTGCAGCTCGCAGAATGCTTTTTCTTGGGCGTTTTCCCAGGCGAAAGGGGTGCTATCTTTTGTCAGGCGCGTGAGTGGCTCTGCAATGCGTGCGAAGCTTGCGACGAAGCGCCGGTAGTATGCGCATAGCCCGAGAAATCTTCGCACGCCTTCTTGTCTTTCGGTCTTGGGAAGTTCGCTATGGCTGATGTTTTCGCCGGGTCAGGCAGGACTCCCGCGGCGTTGACGACGTGTCCCAAAAACTTGAGTTCCTCGTAAGCGAAGCGGCACTTTTCGGGCTTCAGCGTTAACCCCGACGAGCGAATAGCCTCGAGTACAGACTCCAACCTTGCAAGGTGTTCATCGAAAGTCCGGGCGAATACCACAACGTCGTCAAGGTATACGAGGCAGGTGTGCCACTTCAGGCCAGCTAGCACAGTGTCCATGACCCTTTGAAACGTGGCTGGTGCCGTGCACAGCCCAAACGGCATCACCTTGAACTCGTATAGACCGTCCGGGGTAATAAATGCAGTCTTCTCTCGGTCTCTCTCGTCCACTTCAATTTGCCAGTAGCCGGTCTTCAGATCCATCGATGAGAAGTACTTCGCGTGGCAGAGGTGGTCGAGGGCGTCGTCGATTCGTGGCAGGGGGTACACGTCCTTTTTGGTGATTTTGTTCAGTCTCCGGTAGTCAACGCAGAACCTTAAAGTGCCGTCTTTTTTCTTCACGAGTACGACCGGCGCAGCCCACGGACTTTTAGATGGCTGTATTATGTCGTCGCTGAGCATGTCGTCTACTTGAGTCCGGATGGCTTCGCGCTCGTGTGAAGACACGCGGTACGGTGACTGTCGGGTAGGTCGGGCTCCATCTTCGGTTATTATCCGGTGCTTCGCCAGAGGTGTTTGACGTAACTTTGAGTTCGACGAAAAACACTCGCTGTAGCGATGAAGCAAAGCCAATAACTGGTTCCTTTCTTCTTGCGGTAGCGCCGGATTCACGTCGAAAGGATGCTGGAGCTTGAAGGTATCTTCGGGTGCGCGTTCAAAGTCGGCGACTGCGATCACGTCACTTTCCTGTTGCGTTTCTTCGAGGAACGCAATTGCAGCGCCCTTGTTTAAATGCTGGTACTCCTCGGTGAAATTGGTGACCAAAACATGGGACCTGCGTTGCTTAAACCGCACAATGCCTCTTGCGACAGACACACCGCGGTCGAGAAGCAACCTTTGGTCACTCTCCACGATAGCGTCGACGTCAGGAGCAGCACCTTCACAGTAGACGGTGATCATCAAGCTTGCGCGGGGTGGCAGGGTGACATGATCATCGGCGATCCTTACAGCTGCAGGGTGTTCGGGGTTCGGTTCCGGCGTCATGGAGTGATCGGAGGAAAAAGTTATAGACTTGGTCTGCAGATCAATTATTGCGCCGTTGTCCGTCAAAAAGTCCATTCCGAGAATCACGTCGCGGGAGCAGTGAGGCAAGACAACGAACGCGGCAGGGTACGTCGTGCCGTCTATGGTGACGCGGGATGTGCACGTTCCACTTGGCGTCACGAGGTGGCCTCCTGCTGTGCGTATGTGCGGACCGTCCCATCTGGTCATAACTTTCTTCAGCTTAGACGCAAATGGTCCGCTCATTACTGAGTAGTCGGCTCCCGTGTCTACGAGGGCAACTACATCAAAGCCGTCGATGGACACCTCTACGTCGGACGCCGCCTTCCTCGAGTTCCGGGTGCGTCGGGGCGTCGCATCTCGGCTTGTGCGTGTTGACGGTCGGGTACTGCGCGTCGTCGTCGTTGTCTTCTCAGGGGCAGGCTCGGCCATGTCGGGTACGCGTCGCGCCTTGTGGCCGTGTTCGGGAGTGACGTCAGGGTTAGGTTGGGTCGTCGGGATGAGGGCATGTCGCGAGTCACAGTCTTCGGCGAATCGTTGCGTCGTTGGAGGGTTTTCGTTTTTCCGCCGTTGTGCAACTTCACCTCCAGAAGTTGCTGCCTTTAGTTTCCCCCGCGTGGGCTGGGGGACCTTCCACGTGCGAAGTCAGCACTGCTACGGCGGTCCGGCGACTGGTACGGGTAGGGCGACGGCGAACGGTTGAAACGGGCTGGTCCACGGCTGGTGTTGGACAGGTATTCTTCAATCTCAGATGGGCGCTGGCCGGGTCGGGGGCGTGGTGCGTCGACGGAGAAACCACGAAGTCCGAGTCTCTTGTATGGGCAGCGACGGTAGATGTGGTCGGCCTCTCCGCAGTGGTAACACAGCGGGCGATTATCGGGCGTTCTCCACACCTCGGTCTTCCTTGGGGCCTGGTTTCGGGTTACAGGGGGTCGGGCGGGCGACATTGGGCGGCGGTACGGCGGGGCCTCTTGACGACGTGTTGGAACAGGGCGGGGTCGACGAACAGCCGCGGAGTAGGTCATAGCCTCTGGCTCGCGTGGTGCTTCGGATGGCATAGAAGTTCCCAAAGCCTGCTGTACTTCTTCCCGGATCACGTCAGTCAGGGAAGCGACTTGAGGTTGTGGCGTCGTCGTAGGGAAAAGTTTCCGCAGCTCCTCCCTCACCACTGCACGGATGGTGTCGCGTAGTGAGTCGGAGTTAATAGCGCCGGCACCAATTGTCTCCGAAACCAGCGCATTGATTGGGCGGTCGTACTGCCTTGTTCGGATTTCGAGCGTCTTCTCCATTGCGGCGGCCTCAGACGCGAATTCGGACACGGTCTTAGGGGGTTGCGAACAAGGCACGCGAAGAGCTCTTGCTTCACACCTCGCATAAGAAACCGTAGTTTCTTTTCCTCCGTCATTTCTGGGTCCGCACGGCGAAAAAGTCGCTTCATCTCCTCGACGAAGATCATGACCCCTTCGTTGGGGTGCTGCGTTCGAGTTTCCAGCAATAGTGCCGCGCGTTCTTTTCTGACCACGGTAGTAAAGGTCTTCAGGAACTCGCTTTTGAAGCGAGCCCAGTTGGTCAAGGAGCTCTCGTGGTTCTCGAACCAAGTGCGAGCTGAATCTTCCAAGTAAAAGAAAACATGCCGGAACGTTTCTGCGTCGTCCCACCTGTTGAAGATCCGGACGCGCTCCAGTTTCTCCAGCCATTCTTCTGGATCTTCTGCGGGGGCTCCTCGGAAGGATGGCGGTTCCCGTGGCTGCTGCAGGACGATTGGTGATGTTGCTTCTTGCACCATGGTGGTGGTTGCAGCGGTCGTTCTTTTGGGTCCGTCTGGCAGGAGACCAAACTCGGGCGGGAGGCCTTGCAGTCGGGGGCTGGCTCTTGTTGGACTGGCTTGGCGGCTTCCAGAGGTTGTAGAGCTCATGAAGGGTGCGTACCCCGCACCTCCACCAGATGTCACGAAGCCAGAGACGACGCAGTTGTCTTCAAGGAAAACAAGTTTATTGGAGCGAACTTGTGCTCCCCTAACAACTCAAAGAATACAGGGGCGGGGAAGCGGCAGTCAACAAAGTGACGCGTGCAGGCGAGCTCCGGCGATTCGAATGCCGCGGCGTCTGCTCTGCAGGCTTTTATCTTTCGGCGCAAGTGTTTCGGGAACCGTCGATTGACATCCAGAACATTGTAGATCACAGAAGATTATTCTGGGCTAGCGACGTTAGGGCGAAACAGTCTGCTTATCTGAATATGATAGCCCGTGCGGCATAAAATTAAAGAATGGAAGCCGTGCTTAGCTTGTAACGCAGATAACACAGCCGGGATTGGCCCGGCAGTAAAAACAAACAATAAATAAACAATAAATGGTTCGTGGCAATATTATATAATAAAATTGCGGTAATATATAAGCGAGCAAGAAAAAGCGGCAAGCACGCAGCTATTTTAAAATTATAGACGCAAAATACGTCGCGGCTTAAGAGAAAAAGAAAAAAAATTACTTTCTGTTTTGAATTGTAAATCGTTACTGTGTCGATTTTCTTATTTCGTGGGTCCACTACCCTGTAGTGATCACTGCTATACTGCTTTTGAAAAACATATAATGGGTCTTTGCTGCGTTTAGTTTGTTTAGTACGTTTTCGTGCCTTGTATCACTTCTCTTGTCTCTTCGAAACAAGTTATTTAAAGCCTGGCTCACACATTCGCTCCCCCTCTTAGTAATCTGGTGTGCTTCCACCATTTCGCGAACCTACGGTCATTGTGTCGGAAAACGATCTTCGTCTCCGTCAGAACGGAATAATACGGGTACTCGCACTTACGGCAGTGCACAGCCAAGTAAGCATGCCAATTTTGTTTAGGCATAGGTCTGTGTTTCCTTAGCCTCGTGTTACACACGCCGACTAGTCTATCTGATGTACAAGGCACCACATGACAAGGGAATTTGGTAAACAACGTCTGTGGCACACTGATCAGACTTTTTCCCACAACATGCCCTATTTCAACAGTGAACGCTTGGTTCAGAGAGTTTTTGGACTGCCGGAGAAATTTTACGCTTCACTTCGCTGACATGCTTGTGCTTGTGTCAGCGCTTGTGCTTCGGTTCTTGTCATTGTCTGCGTACCCAGTTAAATTTAGGCTGACCAGTATTAATTTAAGTATGATCCAACTAGCTCAGATTCTGCCTATTGTAAATTTTACGGATTTTTACAGGTGCCTAAAATACCCCGTTGACACCAACGCGCATAGCAAACTTCTTAAGACCATGTGACATTTTGTGCACATATGGCATCACAGCAGGACGTTCATTTCTTTGTTTATCCTTTTTCTTTGTGCATTTAACCAGTTTCACAAATTTTTTCCTCGCAATACTCACTATTCAATCAAAGTATTTCGCCGGTTTCGATCTAATATTTTAATTGTGAAAGATTTCCGATATTATTTGAGAGCATGAGCGCATTGATGCGGCACCCAAACACGAAAAGACTGCGCCACTTCTTACCAGTTTAGAATTGCCGGAACAGAGCAGAGGCTTCCACGTCTAATGTTTATACAGCCACCTCAGACTATTACCAAGTATTACCAACCACCAAATATTAGGCGCAGGTCAAGAAATTGCAATTCATCGTTCATCGTCAGTAACTCAGCTGTAAACTGCAACCCATGGCCATTCAACAGAGTGCCTGTGAAACCTAGTCGTGGCGTTGCTTCTTTCGGGACCGCTCCATAGGCCATCGATCACATATGATCGATGCTTTCACGAGCCTGCAGAATACAAATTTTCGCTCGATGGAACACCTAGCGACATCTAGGAGATAGTTTGAAAACTATAGTTTTCTCTTTTGTGAAGTTTCTTTTTTTATCGCCAGGCGGCAACGCATCAGATATTTTATTCTGACGGGCAGTGGTTTCGAATGTAAACAAACATGGGGTCATACTCGCGCGAGCCCGATAAGAAATCCGCCTCGTCTCGTCTCACATATCTTCGCCTTCTACTGTAGATTTTTACGATGAGAGTGGCAGTGAAGTATCGGAATGCGGCTTTAGAGATCGGATTTCAGCTCGAGTGAGGATTCGGGTGTCGATCAGCCTGAAACATCAAATCGCGCTCAAAGGTGGGTGTTGGTTTCGGTTTCAATTGTCTCTGGATTAGGTATGTGCGCTCGAAATATGTTCTGGCTGGTTTATATTTGTTCACTAGGGTGTTAACTACCTATGGTGGTGATCTCCTGCCACCATCTCAGAAAGGGATCATGTTTTCGCTGAGACGAGAGCCCGGCGTGTACCTGGGCGACGACATAGCCATGGCCGTAGTGCCAAAGAGATCACGCAAAAAACAAAAAATCAGTTACACCTTGCCGCATCAAACTTTCGTGATGAAGAAACAAAGCATTGTGTTAGATTTTGTATATCCTGAAATAATTTTATTCTTTTTTAATATGTTTATATTTACGGTTTTTCCTATCTTTTTCTGTAGTTTTTTTACAAAGTTCTTACTTTAAGATTTTTTCGTGGTTTTATCGTCAGTGTTGAAGTAAAACTTGGTATTGTGTGTCAAAGAACATATAATTAGCTGCATTTTGGTATATGCTAAGGTAGGATGGTGCCTTTTCTTTATGTAATAAAAAATTTGTAGCGAGACCTCTCTTTTTCATCACTTTTTCCGGCGGTCCCGAAAGAGTTAATTTATTTGTTCACGGCGCACAGTCTGACACGTGGATATATATATATACCGGTATATACAATATATATATATATATATATATATATATATATATATATATATATATATATATATATATATATATATATATGATTTTTGAATAACAACAGTTGATAGTCAGCGCTAGTGTGTAGTGCCTTTCTTCCATGTATGAGTGTTCGTGCCATTGTACGATGTGAACTTCATGCTCTTCCATTATGTCAAGTAGTACGACCGGTATATTATTCTTTAAGAAGCATTAAGCCATGCGTTTAAGGTTTCGGGCAATAAATAATCCGTGACGTTGCTTTGGGCCACATCACAAGCAGTACGCAATTGCCAATCCACTGTCGAAACTCAGGCAGGCTCGTAAGAGGAACCTGGCATCTGCTTCAGACTCTCTCTCTCCCTCTCTGATTTGCCTACCATCCTACTCCAGTTATATAGACCAGTAGTTTTACTTACACATATTTTTTAATTGATTAGTATATATATTAACTTTGTCCAAAGACTAGTGTCACCTTTTGCACGTGGTTGATGCGATCTGATATGCTCGAAAAACACAAGCTTGCAAGAAACTCTAGGTTGACAACTAAAACTATTTTAACCTGAGAAAAGTTCAGTGTCCTGTCAGATATAACAGATGAGGAATGTTTACTCAGGCGACCAATTGCTGCGCTGGTTGATTAACTAATTGGTTCGAGCGTCGGGTTCGTAGACCAGTTGCACAGTGCCGCGTCGATATTTCGGCAAATTTATAACATCCTCAGGGAATTGTAATCATTTCGTTGTCTGCAACTGCAGCACGCCGGAAAGCCAAGTTCAAGCTTCAGAGCGCCAAGCACCGGAAATTTATTTATAAATTTCCAGTTACGGCATGGAAAGTAGTAGTTGTGAAGTACAATGCGCTTGGTGCTTCCGAGTGCAGTGTCGCTGCCGGGGTTGGGGCACTTTTTACTCTTTGTGCATGTGGAAAAAATACGCTTGTCGCACTCGTCGGCGTTCTTTTTCTCGCAGATGGCCGATGCTCTTAAACCGGCAGAGGTGGGCTCGTTTCTGCTCAAGTGCAGTGCCTTGGTCGTCCTCGTCCTCTTCGGCGGCCCCGAGACGCTGCCCAACAACTACCCGCCAACTTCATCCGGCGCGTACTGGACGCTGCTTGATGTGGCCCACGCGGTGAGCGAGGCCCGTTTCTCTGCTGTGCTTTTCTCTGTCGTCGAGTGCGAAAATAAAAAAAAACACGCCTAACCTCGTCCAGCTTTACAATTCAAATTTGCAACTGTTCAGAAACAATCGAAGCTGAAAAAGAATAGCGAGCGTGGTGTTGTCTACATTGATGATTATTATAAACAATAAAGGAAAAATATTCCATGCGAAAGTATGACAGAAAGGATTAGTTATTACCATAAGCCAGTTTTGGTTAGGAAATCAACGGTTGCAGGCTTTTCGACATTTTTGGCATTAATATTCACCTGAGAAGATGGAAGGACCAGCGTAAAACAAGTAGCAAACCAACAGGGGCCGTGAAGATGACATCCAACTTTGTTCAGCTTAAAAGAACAAGCCTTTGGTAACAGTTACTAGGCTTCAGTGCAGCGAAGAAGTGAATTTTCGAAGCTAAAAAAGAAAACAAAATGAGAGGGAAAAGGCCTACATTTTGCCCCACGGGGGTGCACTGCGGGCAGAAGTGACACGGTATGAGTCATCACTAAAAACATTGAGATAACTGCCCCTTATCATTCAAGTAAAAAAATAAAACGGAACTGGATGTCTCAATACAGTCGCCGAGTCATGTTTGTTGGCGGTGGCTCAAATTGGTTGCCGCCAATCGTATAAACAGGATTCTGTGACGTCATAGAAAATTTGCCAAAAAGTGGCTCTGGCAGTCACCACTTCTTCTCTGTATTTTTATATGTCGATTATTTTTCCGAGGTTATCCGAGGTGTTGTCATTGTTATCGTGAAAAAACAGTCTCTATGGGCCTCGTGTGCTGGTATGGTGGCACCACTGAGGTGTTGCGTTCAGCGCCATCTTGCGGACAACGAAGGCATAATTTCTGAATTCGCGAGAAGACGACGTCCCGAAGCATGACATTCAGCGCAGTACGATTATCAGCAAGAGAAAGAAGGAATGGCCGCTATTTTGTTGCAATGTGGGGCGAATAGCAAAACGGTCTTTTAAAGAGACCCTGCAACACTTTCGATAAGCGCTTTCACTTTTTCCTTCGCGTCTGGAACTACTGCGAAAGCGATAGTTATCGCCAGAATGGAGTGGACTGCGTGATTTGCTCATCTCACCAGCTACGCCTTCCATTTCTGCTTTGTTTTTGTGGCTTTTAAAGCTGCTATCGAAAAGCGCTCATTGCTGCAACGGTAGGAAAATCGGCCAACAGCCTCTACATGGCCTTAGTAAAGTAATTCGATCTGTCAAAGAACGTCAAGACCGGAAAAGAAAGAACCACCTTTTGAGCGGGTTTACAAGTTATCTGATGGGCATAGAGCAGTAATTTTTGGCTGAAGGTACTTTTAGCCCCCCCCCCCCCAGACCCCTTATCTAAGTACTGGGTGTGTTAGGTGACTACGTGCTGCAAGCATTTAAGCCTTCAAAAGAGTTGAAAAAGCGTGTTGCCGGTACCTTTATTAAACAGAAAATGATTCGCAAAGGCGACAGGAAAGCGATTGATCACACCAAAACCAGTTGTATACGAGCGCAGGATTGTCATCGCGCTGCGCGCGGAAACGCTGCCGTTTCGCTACAGCTTCAAATAAACAGCGGAGCGGCCCTAAGGAAAGATAAAAATAAAAATACGAAAACTCACGAACCCACTTACGAGGAGAACGGTAGGACTGCACGTGTGCGTGTGTGCGTGGTGTGCGTGTGCGTGTGCGTGTGCGTGTGCGTGTGCGTGCGCGTGCGTGCGCGTGCGTGCGTGCGCGTGCGCGTGTGCGTGTGCGTGTGCGTGCGTGCGTGCGGTGCTGTTCGGTGGTGTGCGTGTCGTGCGTGTGGTGTGTGGTGCTTAGTGTGTGGTTGTGTGTGGCGTGGCGTGCGTGGCGTGCGTGCGTGCTGCGCGCGGCCGCTGCGTGCGCGTGGCGTGTGGCGTGCGTGTGCGCTGCGCCGTGTGCGTGTGCGTGTGCGTCTGTGCGTGTGGCAGGGGGGGGGCCTCCTGGAAGCGATGGCGATACTGTGTGTGGGAGAATAGCCGCGATTTAAAACCACCAATCCAGAAGCTCCTGTTGTCTGGATGCCCTCGGCCCCCCGCGAGAGCATTCACGACGGCGGCGTTCCACAACAGCGCTGGAAGCGTTCTCCTTTGTTCAGCTTTTGATCGGAGTCAACATAGAGTTTCATACAAATAACTAGAGGGGAACTGGCGCTAGTGTCAACGCGAACATGGCAGCGGCGCTTACGCTTTATGGAATGATGGGTAGTTTTGGAACCGGATTGCGTAGGATCAAACGGGGCTTATGGCTGCGCAAATTGTGTTTTTTGACAAAAAAGCTCTTATTTTCCGGTTCTTCGTTACAAATTACATGGCGAACAAGAAAGTTAGTGACAAAAAGCTGGTTTTGTACGAAATTAAAACGGCGCGTTTAACATAAAGCAGACGCGGAGTCGAGGAGGTTTGTGGAGCAGGTTTGCCATTTGCCGCCCAATTACAGCAGGACGCGGACTTCTTTATAAAATCTATTTGTAAAAGTTTCGGCGCTTGTCGTTTGTAATACTAAGAAAAGCTTTGTGCTCCTAAAAAGAGAAATCAATTACCTTTGAAGAAGTCATCTAGTCTGAATTAGTGACATCCATCAAGCTGCGTTCCTTTCAGCCGCCGGTGCTGTTGTCTACGCCGTAGGAGCCGGCGTTCGCAGGAAAGGTGTGGCTGTTCCAAGCGTTCGCAACCGTCGTCAGCTTTGACAATACATTGCTCTGCCGAATGAGCAGCGCCGCAACTCTTTATTAGAAGGCAACTTCGCCGCACAGAGCGCCGTCATTTGTGTTTTCGTGCTCGCTGTGCGGCAATGCATTGATAACCCACCCAATTCGCACATCTGGATAAAACATTCCACTCAGGGCAGCGTCAGTGCACGCGAGCATGCGGTTCAAGGAGAAACGTATTTTGATCACTCCTCCCAACACCCCGCCTAGGCAAATGCGTTCATGTAAATCCAAAACGAAAACGAAACTGCCTGCAATCCATAGTAAGTTCCACGAGCCATCGAGCGCCAATCCGAATCCACAACTACCCATCACGCCCATTGAGGCGTACGATCGCAGCGCCAGTTTCCCCTCTAGTTATATTGTAGGAAACTCTATGGGAGTCAAGGCATAACTGGAGTAAGCGGTATCACCTAGTACTAGGCGGACAGCTTAGTGAAGAGAAATGCGGCGACGCGACTTTCACGGTGCTCGTAAAAGCGAATTTCTCCCGTGTAAAGTCAACTGTACGTTTTTGGTGCCTGGAGTGTTCGTTGTATGTGTGAAACTGCGGCGAAACATTTGTGTGTATTTGGCGACACCAAGAATATACGGCTACAAGGGCCCGATGACTCAGGTTTGTAGAGGCAGCAGCAAAACGCTACCTAAAGCTGCCGAAACTACGATGAGTATTTCTTGGATGGGGGATATCTTCTCCGAGCCCACGGACTCCATGACGAGGTATTAGCCGGCGCCGTGATCCAAAGCTGGCGCGGTCGCGTTCGCCTCCACCAGCGTCGCACGGTGTACGTGCGTTACTGGCACCAGCGAGGGAAGCCGGCATAGGCAGGTGTGCGGCGTGGCAAAATGTTCAACGGGTCGTAGCTGAGCTTGTGCTGCACCAAAAACGAAGAACGTGGAATCGCGAGGTTCCTTGGGGCCTCGCGAATCTCGCGGCGCTTCTCTCGTCAGCGTAGATGGCTTCTGCCGGTAAGCGGAAAGAACAAACACGCAGCCGATTGCAGACGTGTGTGCATCGCTGGGCCCCTAGCGGGAGTCGAAGAAATGGAAGAACCTGGATGGGCCACCATTCGGTGACGACAAGCCTCTGTGAAAGCCAACCCCGGCGTCCCACCCAACACGACGCCAACTGCACAACTGCAATAAACACAACCATAAACTCAAGCGCAAACTCGCCGAATGAAAAAAAAAACAAATACAGGAGCATGCACCGTACCTTGCACAAGCTCAATGGGACGAACTTTGCAACCAGATGCAGGGAAACCTGAGTATGAAGCGCACCTGGCATTTACTGAAGCATATAATAAATCGCAACCACACCAAAGCGCAGCAGAATCACAGGCTTACTCACAACATTCAAAATTATCAAGGCTCTGATGCAACACTCTTCAACGAGATCATAGACACATATTTTCCCAAAGGCACCCATGATACACTTCCAACCTACACCGGCCCAGACAACCCTGAACTAGATAATGAGATTTCCGAGACATAGGTCAGGGGAGCTATCCTTAAAGTTAGACGTACCTCTGCACCAGGTATAGACCTCACTACCAACAGGATGCATGGGAATCTAGATGATAGCTCTATTACAGCCATCACGAACTTTTTAATCACCACTGGACTCAGGGCATTTTACCTCAATCCTGGAAACACGCAAAAGTCACATTTATCTTAAAACCAGGAAAACTACTCACGCTTAAACGTCTCCGACCGATCTCTCTCACCTCCTGCCTCGGAAAGCTCATGGAGCACAGTATACACAACAGACTCGTCAAGCCTTTCCAGCACAAACAACTCCTTCCTCACAACATGACTTGTTTCCAACCTAAACTATCCACACAGGTCGTGCTTCTTCAACTGTCCCACGACATAATCACGCCACAGCATAAACATGACAATGCCGCTATACTAGCATTAGATTTAACTAAAGCCTTTAATATTGTTTCACACAGCGATACTCAAAGGCCCAGCATCACGCACATACAATTATATCCGAAGTTTTCTCACGAACAAGACAGCTATTATAAAGAATACTGAGTAAATTTGAGGTGCTAAACAACGCGAACCAGAAGGAACACGTAGACACAGACAAGGCGCCACTTCCAACTAAACTTTATTATTGAAAAACCCTAGGTTAAATACACTGTTCTGACGTCATGAAAACGTCATGCCAACAACGTGTGCCAACCTACACGTGTCCATCTAAGAACTCGAGTTTTTTGAGTGATAGTGAGACCGACGGTGTACTGATGCATTTGTTTCCCGCCTTGTGAATAATTACGTCTCCACAATCTCTCTTTCTTGCCTATCTCTGACCCATTTTAGAAACGTGGCCTGTTTGAAGACGGAGTGCAGTTTGTACCCTGACGAGTGCACCTTTTGCAGTGTTCATCCATGTGGCCCCCAGCGTTGTTCTTTACTGCCCAACAGTGCTCGCGCGCTCTGTCGTTGAAACATCTGCCTGTTTGGCCATATAACCTTGTTGCAACTCATGGGAATCTCGTAGACAACTCCCAGGTGCAATCTGTGTATAATTCCCCGTGTTTTTTGGAGCACGATTGCCGCTTCCTTTGCGTCATCATAGGGCAAAGCGCCAATTTTTAGGGCGCGCTAAACACCACATTGATATCGTACCCTTTGAGCACCTTTTTTGAGGTTATGCGAGATCCTGTGCTAATACGAAATAACGTGAACTTTCTTTCTTTCTATTTTCTTTTGCATGTCACCTTCCCTCGGTTTTCCTTTAAATTTTTGCAGTAGTGCTTCGCAAACGCCAGAAACAACTGCACTAGGAATCCCGCATTGCCCAGCCGACAATTCTGTTCATTAAACGCGTCTTGTACCTTGTGCGCGCATAACTTGTTTAAGGCTGCCTGATGCATGTCATGGCCAACACCCCCTTAGAAGAAATCATGCTGCTTGTTAGCGCGCGGCTTGTATTGCCAACACACGTGCGTGTTCTGAAAAGTCAAGGTCAAATCTAGAAACCGCAGACAGTTATTGATTGCAAGCTCCCACATAAACTTAAGCGATTTTGAAGAGCTGACAAACGTTTCAATAAGGCCGTTTACTACATCATTCCAGCTTGTTCCGGCCAGTTCATTAACCACAACATGATACTCATCCACATATATAAGTATGGTGAGGTGATGAGCATCTGCCAGTTTCGCTTTACGCACTTATCAAAGGCACTCAAATAAATATCAGAAAGAACGGGGGCTAGTGACGAACCGATACAAATTCCACGCCATTTGACAAAAAACCTTTCTTCACATTCGACAACAGCACTCTGAAGGTAAAAATGAACAAGTTCCAAAACACTGTCACAGCTAACAACGGTTTTTCCGTTAAATTTGAGTTCAGCAAAATTATCTATTTTGTCTGTCAAGGCACTGAAAAAACCATCATAGGGAACACTGTAATACAAGTCTACAACATCCATAGAGAAGGCATGCCCTCCATTCCAGCGACCGTCTTCTAGTGGTTGTACGACTTCATCTGAACTCCGTACCAGAAAAGGATCTTGTAGTGGCAAGAGGAGAAGACGCCGCTGAAGGTATCGCCCAACCTGAGCCTGCCACGTAGTCTTCTCAGAAACTATAGCACGGAACGGGCATTCCGGCTTGTGTGCGTGAAAAACACTTCCAGGACTCCCGTTTATGTCTTCGTCATAGCCTTTTTGAAGGATTCAAAGTTGACCTCGGTGACTAGCTAGAGGGCCCTTTCTTTCTGTTTCTTAGGGTCAAAAGGTACCTGTCTGAAGTTATTTTCCATGGCACTAAAGGCTTTTTCTTGATATGCTACAGCCGTAAGGATCGAAAAGCCACCCCTCCTTATCCGCCTGAACGATGGGCAGTTCATCCCGCTTGCGATCACCAACGATCCTCCTAAAAAGAAGTTTAAGTGCCGGCGTAGTACTCACTGTCTTCAGCAAGGTGTCGACTCCATCTCCCTAGCCCGTTCGCGTTCTTGTTCACCGGCACGTTCGCCAAGTCTCCGAACCATGGCGAGCATCCGGGACCTTGTTGCAGGCGGTTCCACGCTGTACTTGGGGCCTTTTTGTAGTAAACGCAACACATCATCTGGAACAACAGCGTCGTCAAGAACTGTGACCCCACTGGATTGGGCTTTCCATCGCTCCAGTTCTGGAAGAGTAGTCCTCGCTTGCTGCCACAGGAAGTCGCCAACCTGATCAGCTAGCTTCTTATGCTCAAAGAAAGTCCTCGTGCCTCTCTTCTCATCTTTTCCTTCGTGGGCAAGCACCCATAACCAGTTGTGTAGTACCGTCGTACTTGTTCTCCACTTCTCGACTTCAAAATATTGCAGATCCTCTTCGCTTGTCCCCAGGACGGCTCCAAGCCACAGCTGCAACAGATGACCCGAACCTCTGGAGGCACAATCCCTTGCTTGAGATATTGTGATAGGATGCGGGATTGGCAGGACGTTGCAGCGATCAGGTTGACACACGTAGTTACCGCACATGGATTAACTTGAGACGATAGGAAAGAGCCCAATGTAGATGAAATATTTAGTAACAAAAGCCTGATCAGGGCTAGTTGGTTGAACATACTGAATAAATTGGTTGAACATACTGTTGGTTTAACATACTGAATACAAATCGCCGATATCACTTCCACTACCCGGACTCTCCCTTCAAAAGGCACACCACAAGGCGCCGTCCTTTCCCCTTTTCTGTTTAATCTCGCCATATTAATCGTCCCGCAGCTTCTTCAACAAATCCCTAATCTTAATTTTGGTTTGTACTCCGACTACATTATACTTTGGATCAACAAAGGCAGCGACGCTGAAATTGAGAGCACTCTACAAAGAGGAGTAGAAATAGTGATAGAAGAGGCTGGTAGAGCGGGTCTCACCTATTCACCAACCAAATCCCAGCTGCTCATACTCCCACTAAAAACTCAAAATCCAACCCCCGCCCCCCCCCCCGAATGTCCACACACACATGCGAGGCGACCCCATCCCGAAGGTTGAAATAATGAAACTCTTGGGCTTAACCATTCAACATAACACATCAAATACTCACTTCATACGCCAACTGGAACAACACGGCACACAAAAGATAAGTTTAATTCGACGAGTTACCAATAGACACAGAGGCCTCAGGGAAGCTGAACGCCTCCGTCTCGTTCTAGTCTTTGTCCTTAGTAGGCTGACCTACTCCCTTCCAATCTAAACCCATCTGAAACAGGACTTAATAAATGCAACCTCATACTCAGAAAAGCCTACAAAGCAGCCCTCCACCTGCCCCCCAGTACTTCCACTTCCAAATTCGAAGCTCTAGGAAGGACTTATTGAGGCTCATCTCGTCAATCAAATTACTAGACTCTCAAAAAAATACCACTGGCGCTCATGTGCTTCAGAGGTTACTGAATCTCCTTTAGTCCCCCCAGAAGAGCAAAACCACACTCCTCAACGACATCCATTAACTAATTATAAAGCCTATACACAGAAAAATGCACCCACAATTCAACACAAAAAAGCGTTCGCAACGCGCACACGCATTACACAAAAAAACAGCGGGACAAACATGACGTCCATTGCTTCGATCCAGCCAAATATCGGCGGCATGGGGCCTAACAATCGGCTACCATTGCCCTTCCAATCCGGTACAGCCAATATCCTGACAATCCGCACCACCAACCCCAGCCACAGCGAAGAGGGCGGCGGGTCGTAGCATCAGCCGCTAACGCAAAAGCCGACCCCCTCCCCGATTTCCATCACGATTCTAAACGGCAGTTCAAAAATTTCTGGCCTCGGCTTTATTTGCCTCAGGCACTCAAAATTCCCCAACAAGCACCCCCAATGTAGAAATCATCTGGGCTCCAGCGCATGCTCGCCTGGAAGGAAATGAAGTTGCCCACACTATGGCTCGAGAACTCACCATCCGATCCGGGCCCCGCACGTTCCCCTACCATGGCGCCACATCCGCTTGAGACAGGATAATCACGTACAACGAAATTACCACCCATTACCGCCTCTCTCGCCGTGCATACCCCCCGGCACACACACAACTCACCATCCAGCAAGAACACACATGGCGTCTTTTACAGACGAACACATTTCCCAATGTAGCTTAATTAAACCTAATTCAGCCAGCCCTCTACCTTTCCCCTGATGTACTGCCTGCCAGTCCCTACGCACCCTAAGCACCTTATGTGGGGATACCCGACAGATCCCTACCCGAAAATAGCCACATGTGAACATCGAGTAAATGGAGCTTTCAATAGCTCCCCGGCACCACCTTAGTATAACCGGTTGTACCCAATTGCAACAGTACAAAAAAAGGGCCAACCAGCAAAGAGAATTTTGTCCACCCGAAGGTGGAGAGAAATTAACGGGAAAAGCTTTCTTGCGACCCACCGCCAGGGGGACGAGCCCGGGGGGACCCCCCTTGTCCCCCCTAGGAAAAAGCCGGATAGGGTGGGTTGCTGGGAACGGGAACTTGGACATCGGGAAGGATTATGGGAAGAAGGGTGGGAATGGGGGGAGCAATTTTGCTCAGTGGGAGGAGCCGTTGCGCTGCCCAGACCAGAAGGCTCAAGCTTCACTGGTGGCCCGGGCGGCCGCAGTCGCCGCCAAAACGGCGGCCACCATCGTCAACTAACTCTGCTCCCAAATAATTGTGTTTCTTCTTCTTCTTCTTGGATGGGCTCATAAAATATATCCTTATGGCTTTTCTAAATGATTTCATAGGTTGACAAAGGCGTGCTTAACATGCGAATATTTGTGGACGTAGATGCGCTGAGGAAGCTTTAATGAAAGCCTCGAAGCTCTTACTATTAGGTTTACCCTTGTATCGCTCGACATAGCCACGGGCACGGACCTAGTAGAGCGCACAGCGAGAGCAAAATTTTACTCGAATGGCTCATCCGTCATTCGTAGTGGCGACGAAAAAAGACCATTTGGAATGATGGAGATTGTTTTATAGCTGATAGAGTTGTACGTGATGTTCATGTAACTACGTGCCAATGTAGTTAGTGCTCGTGCATGTTGTCTTCATCAGCAAAAATATTTTGCTAACACGCTCCACGTGAGCTCGTTTTCTTGAACCTGATGTGCTAAAAATACAAACTACAAGTTGTACAAGGCCTTATTTTTGATGTTTGAAAGTCATTTCAATATTATTGTTAATGCGAGTCTCCGAATTGTGGCTGGTGTCTGTACATCTGTTTATTAGATGCGACGCATCTCTTGCTCGGGAGTATGTCTCCCCGGCGTCGGCGTCCGCACACCACCTGCGCATGCGCAACTCTCATCCGTTCTTCTCTCCGACAGCTGTGCGCAACACTCTCACTCCGTCTCATTAACATAATAAAAACAGCTGCGCGCGCACTTCGCTCCGCTCGCGTCTGCTCAGGCGCACAAGTGCGCGCATGCGCGACTCTCCTCCGCTGTCTCCTCTCCTTCAGGCGCGGTGAATATCAAGGGGGTAGCGCGTTGCGGCGGTTCAGTCAGCGCTCGCGATCCACTGACCGTGTACTTCAGCGACCAGAAAGCCGTCGTGCTCAAAGTAAAGTGCAACCGCTGAAAATGGCAATCAGTCTCTCTCTCAGTACAAGAATGAAAATTACGCCCATCTTTCCCGCGTAAGAGAACACCCGCATGTGATGGAATGCATCCTACGCGTTCACAACATGTTTCGCGCGATTTAGAGAATCAACCCAATGGAAACACCTATTGAACCCCCCCGATGCGTCGCATCACATCAGGGTTCCCCTCGAGGGAAGATGGGCGTAATTTTGTTGTGCCGCTGCGTAGCGTTCCTTCTCTTTTCGTTTCCCGGCAGGGCATTTTTTCGCAGCGGTCGCTCGCCAGTTATGGTGCACATAAGCAAATGCAACTATGGTTCGGGTTTTTCGTTTGTTTCTCCTCGGGTGCAATGTGATTTTTGCAAATGGAGGGCGCAAGCAGTTGATCCGTGCACGTTTATTCTATTTTGGAAAATCTCCGCCGCCGCTAGCAGGTGGCGCAACGTGTTTACGTGAAACTGCAGTCCACGAGACCCATAATGAGGGAAACCTGCATTTTGTGTTAAGAGCAACGCTTCGAAACAATGCCAGACTGAGCAGGACATACGAGGAGCGCAGTAGCACGGCTGTATGGCTGCGGTGAGACCACTTTCATGGCTTTATAAAACATTCTTGTGTTTCCCGAGTTTGTCCCCATGTCACCTAAGCGGGAGAAATCGTAGAATCTCTCAGGACCACACAAGAACGGGGTGTTCTTGTTCACATATTCATCGTGCTCCTGTTTCGGTCATCTAAGCAATTTTGCAAAATCCTAATGAAACATAATCCAAAAGGATACAATGTTGGGCTAGTTGGTGGTGACATAAAAGGGAAGGAACAGCACGTATTTTGACGAAGCAGGGACAGAAACACACTCCACAAGATATGACAGATATGACTGTCAAATGATCACTTCATTACAAGTTGCAGAAAATAAATAACACACTTAACAGAAAGAACAACAATCGCGTACAGATGCGCGAAAAAAATCGCCTAACCATTACGACATCACTGAATGTCTCGCCACATCGGCTTTTCCCTGGTCTCCAAGAATGCGATTTCCTTTTACGTGACAGCTATCGAACGCACGCTGATCGACAGAAGACCAATTACACCAATAAAAAACATTTATACAAACCAATGAATGCAAACCGGCATGGCGCTAAGCTGTACTCTCCTGACTTCGAATTATAACACACCGAAATGCATGAGGTACATGAAAAAATACAATAAAATGCAAAATGTAAAACATAAACATAATGTACGACACAATGGAAGTACCAATAAGAGCCTAAATGACACTCACGAATACTAAAAGGTAATATCTACTCAAGCCGTCCGTTCTGGAAAGTCTATAAAACATATAGTTTTCTTTTTTTGCTACGAAATAACAAGTTCATTGTCCCGCATTGGCCATGGCTAGGCGGATATCGGTCCGTTGGCTTTTTACCAATGCGCAGTGAGAATGCGCCCATGTGCAATGGCTGCATTCCGCACAGCCTGTCGCATGTCGACAAAACAAGGGTGCTCTTCGCTTTCCACGAACGGCTCTTGCCCTGAATGAAGGAGCCTCCCTTTCCCCGCAAGTGAGCCGGCTGGCGACGTGAATACTGTGTCCAATGCATCGTTAAGGAGGGCGGTTAGCCTGTGCCGCCAGGCGCACGCTGATTGAAGTGCAAGAAATTTACACCGAAGTACCTTCTCCAACAGGAGATAAAACATCGATGTGTGTAGAGGAGATTTCCTGTGCGCAGGATGGGTAACCACAGCTCCCCCACCAGAATGAGCGGGAGGAAACAAGATGTTCGCTCTCAAAAAGGTGCCAGCCCGCCCCACCGAGCGTCTGCCGAATCGCCACCGTTTGCTCGAACAAAACTTCGTTCTGTTTCTCTCTCTGTGCGCGTCTCTAAAAGGTTATTTTCTGCTTTGCGCTACGGGAAGCTTTGAGTCACCTACACAAACTAGCCGAAACGGACACGCCTCTAAGCTATATTCTCCTCAATTTTAATACAAAAAGAAAAACACAAAGTAACGTACAAAAATACAACAAATGCAGAAATGTGAGATAACAACATTCACTCCAATAAAACCTTGAAATAAACCAATTAGCGCAAACCGGCCCGATGCTAAGCTATACTGTCCTGGCTTCAAATTATTACAAATACAAATACGGGGTGTGCCTGAAGAACTACAAGAAAATGCTAAATGGAAAACATAAATATAATGTACGAAACAATATAAGTGCAAGAGAACGTGTTGTGGGCGTGTTGGTTGAGGTCTACAATCATACTGAGCGTCGAAAATACACAACACACATGAAAGTAACGTGTAACGTGTAGGAAGTGTAGCGCCTGCCCGTGTCTTCTTTCTTGTGTGCTGTGTATTTGCGCCGCTCAGTATGTTTGTAGAATATAAGTGCCAATAAAGAGCCTTCAATACACATCTAATATGTAAGTGGTAGCGAGCGAATAATGAATTACCAGGATACAAAAAAAGTACTTTCAACCAAAACAACCAATGCACAGGCAAAAATACCACGAAAACAACAAATCCGAAAACCGAGCGACGACCCTGTGGGCGTCATTGGCATTACCTACGAAAGCTCATTGATGATCAACCTAGTGATTTCCGCTGGATGTTTTTTCGCAGCTGTTATGGGTTCCTTCACCATTCTGCTTTCAGAAACCACAGGGCGTGAACAAGGACGACATAATACGGACTATATTAGTGTACTCCAGGGTTTATTTTCTGTTTTTTTCTGGTGAACACGTAAGCGAATGACACTGGTGAGGCCTGCGGCTTTCATAGTGCATTGTACAAATAGCCGGTTAGGTTACTGGGGTTTCATTTGACCCGCACAAACGCTTTTCAGCCTTCATTGTACCACGTATTTTAACATTTTCGTAATGAATTCTTTATAGTGCATAGTATACTTGCGGGTGTTCTAGCTGTGGCTCACTCACTACGTTAAAAGTTACTTGAATTGACTTTATTTAACAACCATGTTGCAGCAACGCGTATCGAAAAGGTGTATCATAGGTACCGAAATGCTTCACTGAACGAATCTGTCCTTCTCCCTCTCTCAGATGCCTCGAAAGCACAGTTTACGTGGTGCTGAAACGGAAATGGTATTTATGTGTTTCAACCACGTAAGGTTACTGGTAAATATGAAGCCGATGTATTTGAAACTGTTTTGGACATTTCGGCGCTTCTAATTAGGTATGTAGTGGTACAAAATATGACATTTTTTATTAGTCATGCGCATAACTACCGTCTTATCTTGATTGAGCTTCATGTTCCAGGTCTCACACCAGTTATAGCATTTAAAATGGTAAATAGTTTGGTAATTACTATAAGTAACAGCTTTATAGAATAGAATCAAAATACACATTGGTGCGACAAACCCGAACATAAACATTGAAACGATGATATGCGCGTAACGATATGCCTGATGGCGGGAAGATTGTTTAGTTTGACGCAAATACATACAAATGAACAAATCTTTCCCCAATGAGACATATCGTCGCGCACAGGTCATTATTCCAAGATTTAACGTCCTGTTTGTCGTATCAGTGCTTATTTGATTTTTTTTTACCATGAACGACGATTGTACGGAACCAGGTTCATCGCTGCCATCACTGACACCATTAATTTCAAGAATGTTGTCAACAAATTTATTTTAAATAATCACCACTCCTTTCTGTACTGCCCGCAGGCCCTGGTAGTATGGTAATTAATAAATAAAATAAAAACATAACGCAAAAGCTGCACCGTTTTTTTAATACAGTTTCTGAATAACGCTGTACAAAAAATGGCGTGGCTTGCATTCAAATTTCAGGCTTCTTAACAACTACAGGAATAAAAGTTCCTGCTCAAAATATGGGGTTCGATGACGAGTAACAAGTTACATGTGCTGTCAATAGCTTCCTTTCAAGTCATTTTATTGCACCTCACTGCAAACTTCGCGGAAACCAGTTGGAACGAATGGAATAACAAGAAATTTCACACTGAGTCTAAACGAGCATCAAAACGCCTCTTACAGCATCCGAACGTCGGTGTTTAGAGTGGGTTTGCATAACACGTTGGTGACACGAACCCAAGAGCGGCACTTCCATGGCATTTTCTCATGAGCAGAGAGCACAAGTGAAGTGGCTTCTTGGCGGCAGGGGTGAACAACCGCAGTCGTTGTTCGATACGCGTAAATTCAGAATATTTAGGTAAATTTTCATGAAATTTTGTGGGACGTAAGAAAAATAGGTTTCTTTCAGGTTTTTTTGAAAATGATGCAGAATTTCGTGAAAAAAGACGACTCCGCAAACATATATGAACACTTCACACACTTCTTAAGCTTTTAGATACGCCTTAGGCTATGTTCAGACTACCGACGTAACAGCCATAACGTGAGCTCTGGACGTAAAAAGACGGCCTGTCACGAAGTTCGGTTGGCTGAGGCGTGAAATGACGTTATTTATTCTTTAAAGATATCACCACAGTTGCGGCAACAGTCTGAACCCAACCTTAGGTGTCCAAACAAACGTGAAAAGTGACCGCAGTTGCCTGGCGACTACACAAATAGAAACACATTACGGCCGCTCTAAAAAAAAAAAAAAACTACAGTTGGATTCGAATGGCGTTTGAATCCGTGTCACCAGAACAGAAAGAACTACAGCGCTAACGCGGTACCGTGCCGGGATGGAACATGCATTACGCGTATGCGTGCTGCACGACAGGTGAATGTGACGGCACCACAAAAATGATGCAGCAGTGAAGACGTGTTGAATAATGGTTGGCTGTCGTGTTCAAATCACTTAAGAAATTTAAGCGCCTAAATGAATATTACCATTAATACTTCAAACAATATAATTGTTACATGCTGCATCAAAAAAGTTACACTGTAGCTTCCGCTGTCAAAATCTGAGCATGACTTCACGTCGACGCATTGATTTCAGAAAGCGATTCCCTTCCAGAAGACTGGCCGCATCACAACTAATTTCCCCAGAGAAGATCTCTTTGTTTTTTATTGTAATACTGATTTAAAAAAAAACGAAAACACCTGTTTTTTAACGTTCTTTCTGTTTTTTATCCGCTCACATCTCTCATTGAGAGTCGTAATTTGAAAGGTCGGCGACGACACCAAAGGCCACGGTGCTTTCGCCAAAGCGTAAACCGCGATTCTTGTTAGCAGCTCTCAAGAGCTCCTTCTTGCTCTGCGACTGCATAAAAACGACGTACACGAAGCCCAGTTCTCATGCCTATATCGCGCATCGAGTGCGCTGCTGCACCTGTGCTGCACCTGTGTGGCTCGATCTAAAAATGTCAGGATTTCGAGCAGGGTACAACAAGCAGGCAACAGCTGCAGCTTTTAGTCGGTGATATAACTCAGATAATGTGCGCACAGCCAGATCACAAGATATATTATTTATTTTATTATATTCTTTTATTTTGCTAGTACTTTTTAAATCCATCACACGTGAAGCTTCCCGGCTCTTTGCAATTTAGTTAGAACTGGTTACCCGTGAGTTAGTCCAGTGCGAAGTTTTTTGTACACATACTATAGTTGGCAAAATTTCGCTTCTTACATCGCTATGTGTTACGTACCCGGCTATACCGGGTTTAAGGGCCATGTAAAGTGCCAGATTTAAATGCATCATCACCAGCATCACCACCACCACCACCACTACCACCACCATCTCATCATCAGCCTATTCAGGTCCACTGCAAGACGAAGGCCTCTCCCACCGACCTGCAGCTGTTTCTTTCCTGCGCTGCTCGGGTCCACAGTTTACCTGCGGGGTTAGCATGGGGTTAGTTTTGACAACAAATTACTACAAAGATATTTGGAGCTCTAAAAGGTATTTTATTGTGTGTGCAACGAGACTCCTTGCACTATGGGAAGTACCCTTCTTCTCTAGTGGCTTGTGTAGGTTCTCGAGCGGTCCGCCTTTTGTGCGACAAACCTCGAGGGACAGAATCAATGTTGTTAGATTCAAAAAATAGAGCGCGACTTGGACAACGAAGGTAAAGAAGGACGACGGGACAAGCGCTCACTTGCAACTAACATTTATTGAGGCATCGTCTCATATTTATACATTAATCATCAGGAGCATGCGCACGCGCACTTCGGTACACTACATGGAACGCATCAACCAGATAACATGATCAAATTGACATTTTCGTAAATTCAAACTCGCTGGCACGCAAAAACACAGAAGTATGGCTGACGCACTTTTCCCCTTTCTGCTCAATATAAAACGCTTCCAAGAGCTCCTTCGCCACTGTATTATCACTCCTGCCGAGAATTCTAATCTGCGCAAAGAAAGGTCTGCATTTTTTTCAAAGGACTGACAGGCCTGCAATCTTGGCAATGAGCGGGAATCATTGTTACGAGAAGAACTATGCTCGCGTGCCCGGTCATTCACACATCAGCCCGTCTGGCCCATGTAGGCCTCCCCGCATGAAAGTGGTATCCCGTAGACTACCCCGACGTTACAGGGCACAAAGCGCTTGGCATGCTTCTTTTCGCACTTCTTCGGTTTGGGCTTGGAGGAATTGGCGCACACAGGAGGCCAAGTTTTTGTGGAGAAGAAAACACCACCGGCACTTGGTACCGTTCTGCCACTTTCTTCAGGTTGTGCGTAACTCTATGTATATAGGGCAGAACAACAGGCTTCGCCTTAGGTCGTTCTTGCCGCTTCGCACCTACTTGGCCTTTGGCTTTCCGCAGCAAGGCTTCGGCAACACCCACCAAACCCAAAGGCCAAGTAGGTGCGAAGCGGCCAACTTGCCCAACATGCACCAACTAGCCCACCAGATTTGCTCAATGTTGTTAGTCTCCTAGGGGTATACGTGCAAACCTACCTTACTATTGCTAACGGTTCTTCTTTCAAACACGTCTTTATCACCTTTGCCAGAATCGTTTAGGGACGAGACGAGACTGAGAAGACACAGGACCAGCGCTGGTACTGTGTCTTCGTCCCGTCTCGTCCTTTTGCCCTTTGAGAAATGATTCCGAAATAACTAGGTGAAGTAAAAAAGATAAAAAGAGGAAAAAAAAAAACATGGAGGGAAACGACACAGACCTACGAACAAAAGAAAAAGCAATATCCCAACAACCGAAATTGCACTTCTCGCCCAAGGACACATTCCTGGAACAGGCCTGTCCTGAAACTCAAAAACGAAAAGATAAAGTTAGAGTGACGTACGGGCACAAGACAAAGCGGAGCAGAAAAAAGGCACCCGGAATTTCCCCGAAGGGAGGAGTATGAGGAAGTGCGCAAGCACGGGGTGATGCTATGAGGGGGAAGTTTGTTGAAGCTGGTGGCATTTTGCCCGTTAGTTACATTAACACCCCCCTCGTGATCACGTTCGGCTTAACACGCCTCGTTTGTCCCTCTGCGGAAATCTTGGTGAATAAGTGTATGTTCGAGAGGAGGAGCGCACCGCACCGCAGCGCACCGCAGCTGCGAAGCGCCGACCGGAGTGAAGGGAGAGGAGGCGCAGTCACGTGAGAGAATGCAGAACTAGCGGGTTTGTAGTATCACGTGTACACCACGCAGTTATCAAGCCGCTATAACGCCGCTGAGTCGCCAACGCACGCCGCTGACGACGTAGTTTGAATGCGTTAAAGATATAAGGCGCGTTACTAACACTGATATCAACGTCACGTCCGTGGCTTAGGTCTCTCCCCAGCCCTCGTCGGGGAAGGTCATGTCCAGCGAGAGCTCCCCACAGGCGACCGGCGCAGCCGCGCCGGACCGGTTTTCCCGTGACCCGCCGTCACCGTCCGCCGGCCCGTCCGCCTACCGCACCCTTCTGCCCACGCTCCCCACCGGAAAGCTCAGCGAGAACGCGTTGTTCTTACACGGAGATCCGTCGGCGCGGGCCCTACGGGGTCGAAGACTTCGCATCTGCCCTCGAGAACATCACGGACTTGAGGGCGATCGAGTGTCTCGGCCCCTTTCAGTACAACCACGTATGGATGGTCACCTTCAGAGCAGAGAACGAGATGGAAGCCTTGGCAGCACGGACCGAGATTGTGGTGAAGGGAAGGCGATGCCTGGTCATCAACCCGAACCAACGTGAAGTCGCCGTTAAGGTGCATTGGCTTCCACCAAGGGTGCCTGACGAACTGATCGTGCGGCAGCTGGAGCGCTTCGGCCGTGTGCAACGAGTTGAGCGTGATGGCTGGAGAAAACCCGGGCTCGCGCACATGACCGGCACGAGCAGGGTGTATCACATCATCCCGTCCAGCCCCACGTCGCTGGAGGACGTACCGCACCAGGCGACCGTGCAGGGGTGCCCCATACTGATAGAGGTAGCTGGTAGGCCAGCACTGTGCCTTCGATGCTACCACACCGGACACTATCGTAGGAGCTGCAGGACGCCGTGGTGCCGTTCGTGTCGCTCCTTCGGCCACGACCACGCAAACTGCACGGTCTCGTACGCCGCCAGAGTCAAGCAGCGAGCGTCCGCACGGCCTCAGTTGGAGGAATACATGGACGCGGACGACATGGCGGCCATGATGAGCAGCGCAGATCAAGAAGCAGCAGATTCCAATGCAACGCCAACCGACGAGCCCTGCCCGCCCCCCTCTACATCTCCCCCGCCGGCCTCCGAAGCCCCCGCAGCAGAGGAATGCAGCAACCCCGAGGAGGTCAAGGAGGCGACGGGAGAGGAGCGAGAGGGAAAGGAGGAGCAGCCACCGCCGGAGGACCCTTTGGCGTGCGTGGACACAATCCAACCAACGCCCCCTCCACCGGAGGGTCCCGGCGCCGTGGACTCCCAGGAAGACAGCAAAGAACCTGAAAGCCCAATTGTGACGCGCCGAAAGGCACGCGGCAGGGCTGGAAACAACACCGGCCAGGGAGAAAGCGGGTCAAGGAACCCCGAGGACCGAGATAAAAGCAGTCGAGGTGAGCGCCTTTCCCACAATGAGCCTCCCCCAAACCTTTTTAAAACTAGCCACGCTTAACGTAGTCAGCCTTGTCTCCGCAAAACGGAGACTTTGGCTATTAGAACTTCTGAATCAGGAAAAAATTGATGTAGCCTTTCTTCAGGAAACAAAAATCGGAAACCCAGACGATGCAAAAAATTTTGTACGCCTGTTCGGCAATCAGTTCTGGTGCTTTTCACACCCTGACCGAGACCCGAGCAGGCGGCGCAGCCATTCTCGTTAGGAAAAATGATTCGGTCAAAATCGTCGACTGCGAATTGGGCAAAGATGGCCGTTTCAGCCTAGTGGACGCATTTGTGGGAGGGGAACTCACCCGTTTCCTGTGCATTTACGCTCCCAATGACCCACCATCACGAAGTGAGCTCTTCACCGCCACCCGCCCTCTTTTGAATGTCCCATGCACCGTGATATTCGGCGGTGACTTTAACTTGTGTGACGGAAAAAAGTGACAGAGCGGGTGGGTGCAGCAGCACCGATGCCTCGTCGCGAATTTTAAAGTCAGTAGTTCGTGACTGTGACCTGACCGACGCGGCCTCGGGACGGAAGTGGGCCACCCCACGATACACCAGATGGAGTGGTGCGTCTCAGGCCCGGCTGGACCGGTTTTATGTCTCAGGAGACTTACTTTCACGAATACAAGACTACGCCGTGACACCCGTCCCACTGTCTGACCACGGCTTAGTGACATGTGAAATTAGGTACGATGTAAACCAAAAGCATGGCAAACTAAATCCCCGTTGGATAATGAACGCATCGATCATGCAAAACCCAGAATTCGTAGAACGCGTGCGGGAAGAAATAAAATGCTTGGGATCCCGCACGATAGGGGCTAGCGAGTGGGAATCTTTCAAAACTAAAATCAAAGAAGTTGCAACCACCATAGGCAGGCGAGAGGCCGCGCGTGGAAGAGCTACCCAAAACCGCCTCATGTCAACGCTCCGAGACCTCATCGAGGCGGATGAAGAGAGGCCTGGGGAATTTCGCGAGGACATCCGCGTAACTAAAAAAGAGCTTTTCAGTGAACTGGAACATCGCTACTGGGGTGCCTTGGTCCGCAGCAGGGAGCAGAGAGTTGAGCAGGAGGCACAGCCCTCGAAAATCTTCCGCACGCTCGAGAGAGAGAACGCTACCCGGAAAAACATCACCGAGGTTCAACACCAAGGGCAGCTCGCGCGGGGACCGCGTGAAGTGGCAAGCGCTTTTGAGGACTTTTACTCCAGCCTGTTTAATTTGCAGACCGGTTTGGACCCCGTCCCCGAGGAAGTCCTTAGCGAGCTCCCAAAGGTATCGGAGGATTTGAGAGATTTAATTAACTCTCCAATAACTGCAGCGGAGGTAGAATCCGTAATTAAACAGCTACCCAGAAACAAGTCCCCAGGTCCAGACGGGATTGTCTCAGAATTTTACATGACTTTTCAAAAAGTATTAAGTCCGGTACTCGCCTCAGTTTTCGAGGACACAATGCACAAAAAGCTACTTCCTCCTTCCATGCGAAATAGCCACCTGGTCCTCCTGCCCAAAACACCACAATCCGGTCCAATTCCAAGCACATCCGATTTCCGCCCGATTTCCCTTTTGTCGTCAGACTACAAAATCCTGGCTCGGATACTGGCTCATCGACTCGAAACGGCCCTTAGTACGGTGGTGGGCCCACACCAGACTTGCGGCTTCAAAGGGCGAACAATAAATTCCAACCTTCACTGGATGAGGACCGCTTGTGAGGCGGGAGCTAGGGCTAGCACCACTGGCTGTGCTACAGCTCGACCTTAGGAAGGCATTCGACAGGGTACAACGGCCTTTCCTGTTCACACTCCTCAGACACTGCGGAGTAGGAGACACCATGATGGAGTGGATCCAGATATGCTACACTCAAATCTCGACGAGCATAATCGTTAATGGGCAAGTAGGAACCCCCATCATGGTACAAAACTCTGTCCGCCAGGGCTGTCCAATGTCTCCACTACTTTTTGCTCTTTACCTGGAGCCGCTGTGTCGCATGGTGGCTGCGTCCACCAAAATCGAAGGACTCGTTATGGGCGGACGGGAACTCCGAGTGTTGGCATATGCCGACGACGTTGCCCTTATCTGCACAACAGCTGCCCAAGCCGGAGAAGTACTCCGACTGGCACATCAGTTCTGCGGTTTCTCCGGTGCAGAGCTCAACCTTGAAAAATCCGAGGGAGCCTGGTTGGGGGTGCTGGGAAAGAAAGCCGCGCAAGTGCTTCAACATGCGGTGGTCGGACCGCGTTGAGACATATCTAGGGGTAAAGATCGGAGTGGGCCAGGCGGTGGCGCCTCGATGGAAATCAAAAGTTGACGCGGCCGAATGGAAGCTTCACCCCTGGAGGAACCGTAACATATCCATTTACGCAAGGGCCCTCTTGTGCAACATGGTAGCCTACCCCGCAATTCTGTACGCAGCGCGCATTACCACCATCGATGCCGGCTCGATACAGAGGCTACACCGGTCGTGGGCAGTGTTCGTTTGGCGGTCGCAATACGAGCCCATGCGCCGCACCAATCTCTTCTGGAGCGTGGAGGGGGGTGGAATTGGACTGATAAACGCAGAACTCAAGCTCGTAGTCCAGCGCTTCCTTTTCTTCCGCGACCAGGTCGACCCGTTTCTTCAGGCGGCCATCCAATGCCTAGGCTCCTTTCACTTGCGGCCGTGGCTTGCCACATCAGCGCCTGTCGATCATGGCTCTCGCATCACCGGGTTCTACAGGGAGATAGCCAGCGCGGTGGCTTCACTTCAGACGTGTTTTTCTTGGGAATACCTGCTCGCTGTGAAGCCGCGAAAGTTATACTGGGACCTAGTTGCTCAGACACTGCCACCACCCCTGTACCGTCAGCCACCGGTCCCTCAGGGTGGAGGCGATGTGCTCAAGCGGGTCAGGCAATCCCCCATCCCAGTCGGCACAAAAGATTTTTTCTTCCGTTTCCACGCGGCAGTGTTACCAGTCATGGCGCGTCAGCAGGAGCGGGGCTTCTTCCTCCCCTGGGGCGCCGGATGCCTCCTGTGTGGCAAACCGGAAACCGCAGAACATGCATTCCTTGACTGCAACACGGCGATGTATTTCTGGCACGAAATACAATCGTGCTTCAGAACGTCGTGGAACGTCACTTGGCCGGGCCTCAAGTTCCTGTGCGTGGACACAGAGCACCCCGCTTTCCGTGATTGTGTCCTAGCCATCGGACTACACGCCCTCTGGAAAGCGAGGGTAGAAGCAGTGGAGTGCGCCCTCCACCCACAACCCGCATGGCGACACTTTCTGCGGGAGGTCCAATGGACGGTCAGCGCATTGGGCACATCTGACTGCGACCTGGAACTGCGAAGGAAGCTCGCCCGAGGCAGCCATGCGCTGAAGCGCTACAAAACAAATGAGGAAAGGCGCAGGCAGGGAAACGCCTAAGCCATTAAAAAAAAAAAGGGGGGGGGGGGGGGGCTGGAGCGTTTAACGGGCCAGCGTATCTACGTTGACCAAGTCCTCTTTTGAGAAACAGGAGAGATAGCGCCGGCCAAGTAGGACGCACGCAATTCCCTTCAGCCTTTGTTTTTGTAGAGCACTGTGTTGCTGTTCTCACTTGTCCTTGTATTTTTGTTTTTCGTGTCTCTTTGCCCTTTTTTTCTTCTCTTGGTTTCACGTTCGTTGTCATCTTACCCCCAAACATGTAACCGACACATCCACTGTCAGAGCTGCTCCGGAACCATGTGTAACACTCGGCATGACGTGTATATTTATGTGTAAATAAAGTTATTGTTTAAGAAAAAAAAAAAAATCGCGTCCGTGGCTTAGTCGGTAGAGCGTCGCGCTGCGGCCGCAAAGTCCGCAGATCGAAACCTGGCGCCGGATGCTGTTTTTTTTTATATAGTGTAGTGGCCTGGCTGGCGCGCCGAGAGAGGGTGTTGACGAGCTTGAGAGTAGCAAAGGGCTTTAGGAGAGTAGGCGTAAGGAACAGGGGGGAGAGGAGGGGGCGCTATGCGAGCGCGACGATTCAGGCTCGCTTCAAGAAGTGCATTCGCACTTATTCCTGGCCAATCTCCCACGTGGGTATGTACCATGTCAGCGGCACCCAGCCGCGCGCCCCATCTCCCCCGTTGCTAAGAAGACAAAAAGCGCGCGCACCCGCAGCGTTGCTATGCGGACGGCGGAAGGTTCGGGGTCGCTAATAAGTGCATTCGCACTTAAAAAAAAGGAGAAATAAAATAAATAAATGAATTTTAGAGCAAAGGTTGGAGGGATACGGGTGAGTATAAAGCTGGAGGCTAAGAAATGAAAATAAAAGAAATTAGGTGACCAGGTAAAGAGCAGAGGGAGGGGTCATAGTCTTTGAATAAGGTATATGCAATACAATGCCTAATTCTGTATTCCGCGTGAATATCGCAAGGATTCCAAGTTGCCCCTAGACGCAATATTTCTAGTAGATTCCATGAAGTAGAATTTGTGAGTGAAATAAGATTCTCGGTATTACCTGTCCCTAGGAGAGGTTAAAGTTTGACTGAAGTATATAACACTTAAGGTCATCAAAGTTGTGGCTTGGTTGGTTGAAATGGTGCGCTTACAGCTATGGAGGATTTGCTAAGAGTATCTGCCACGGTGACCATTAAGATGTAGGCTCATAGGTTGACTCGTTTCGCCTATATACTGTTTGTGGCACATTGAGCTTTCCAACGTATACACAATGTTGGATTAAGTGCACGTAAGACTTGAAAAAATCTTGTGCACATAATTACTTGCTGTGGTTTTTACAATGCAGTCTGTCTGCAGGTGCCTGCAAGTCTTGCATCTGGGACGGGAGCAGCTGGCTATGACTGGTTGCTTTGAAGGCCCGTTTTAGCATGCACTAAAATATCTTTTAGATTCCTGTTTCTCCGGTAGGTAACCCTTGGTGCTTCCGGGAAAGTCTTTTTAAGTCGGTCGTTACTCGCTAAAATGGGTAGTACTTCTGCAGTATAGTGTTTACGTTTGGGAGGTCGTTTGGAAATTAGTTATTAGCAATGAGAGCTCGCTTCTGGCTAGTTGGTACATAATTTCGCAAGTTAGTTATTAGGGCAGGCGGGCTGGCGCTTTCGTTTTGCCGTGTTTGTTGAGCACGTCATCCCTTTTGAGATTAGACGCACGTTGGTACGCCTGATCGAGCGAGCTCTTGGGGTGGTTCCTGTTCATAAGGGTGGACTTGAGTTCTTCTAGGTTCTCGACGTAGACACTTCCATCACTGCATACTCTTCTAAGCCTGGTGGCTTGTCCTACAAAGATCCCTTGCTTGCAGTGTCTAGGGTGATGGCTTTTAAAATCTAGGTACTGCTGCCTGACTGTTGGTTTTCTAAAAAGCGTGGTTTTAAGTTTACCGTTGTCTAAAATGAAGGTCGTATCTAGGAAGTTCACTTCTTTTTCAGAATACTGGCAGGAGAATTTAATAGTCGGATGCGAAGAATTGAGATGAGATATAAACGTTTCTAGAGTCGCGCGACCGTGTTCCCAAATCATGAAGATGTCGTCTATGTAGCGGAGGTAAACATTAGGTTTAAGCGGAAATGGTTAGGGTGGCTCCTGGTTGCCCCATGAAAATGTCGGCATAGGTCGGTGCGAATGGAGTACCCATGCTAGTTCCAAAAAATTGCAAAAAGTAAGAAGAGTCAATTCAAAATATTTGAGGGTTAAACTTGTTTTAACAAAGTTATCTACACTTCTGGCGCATGTGGGATCGGGTTCTCTGATAGAGCTTTTGAAATTGCTTCGATTCCTTAACAAAAGGGGTGTTTGTATACAATGCGGCAAGGTCAAGAGTAACAAGGAGGATTCCACTGTGTAGGCGCCCACCCTTATTTATCTCTTCTATTATGCGGAGGAAGGGGGGGTGTCCTGACGAATGAAGGAAGAGCCGGGAATGTCGGATAGGTATGATTCAGAAACAGAGATAATGCTTCGTTGTGTATTGTTATTCGAAACTATGGGTCTGCCGGGAATATCGGCAGTGAACACTAATTCTACGGGGACTTTGTGGGCTTTTGGGAGGAGGTAAAAACTTCCTGCAATGTTATTATTCGGTTTCATGAAATTTAATTCAGTGGTCGTTATTAATTCTCTCTACATCGCAGATCTGTGAGGCTCTGAAGGATTTTTAGGTCTGTATTCCTGGCTTGGATCGTTATCTAAGGGCTTGTAGTGGCAAGGGGTGAGTGGCTGTAGAGCTGCTCATCTGTTGTATTTTCCAATAGGTAAAGCAACTACGCTACCAGCTTTGTCGGCTGGCTTTATGACTATGTCGGTTCTGGCTCATAGGCTATTCAGGGTAACTTCTTCCGACGAAGTAAGGTTCTTGCGCTTGTTTGATCGCTTAGTTGTTGCCAATATTTCTCTTGATACTGATTTTAAGTACAGATCTAATTCTGCAGATTGATCTACATCTGGAGTCCAAGTGCTAGGAGGGTGGAGGGTGCATTCGTTAATGTCAGGTTGGTCCTGCTTTTATGAAAAAAACTCGCTTAGTCTCATTCTCCGAGAAAATTCAGTGAGATCTTTATGTAACTCGTATTCATTCACACGGTTATTTGTGGGACAGAAAGTTAGACCTCGTTCTAGGATACCTTTTTCGTCGGCCGTTAGTGTTTTGGAAATGTCAATGACGTTGCTGGAGCAGATATGGAGGGAGCTCGCTCGATCAGGCGTACCAACGTGCGTCTAATCTCAAAAGGGATGACGTGCTCAACAAACAGCGACAGAACGAAAGTGCCAGGCCGCCTGCCCTAATAACTAAATTTTCAAACGCCCTTGCAAACGTAAACACTATACTGCGGAAGTACTACCCCATTTTAGCCAGTAACGACCACCTTCGAAAGACCTTCCCGGAAGCACCAAGGGTTACCTACCGAGAGAAACAGGAATCTAAAAGATATTTAGTGCATGCTAAAACGGGCCTTCAAAGCAACCAGTCAAGCCAGCTGCTCCCGCCCAGATGCAAGACTTGCAGGCACCTGCAGATAGACTGCATTGTAAAAAGCACAGCAAGTAATTATATCCACAAGTTTAATTCAAGTTTTACGTGCACTTCATCCAACATTGTTTTTATGTTGGAATGCTACATGTGCCACAAATAGTGTATAGACGAAACGAGTCAACCTTGAGCCTATGTCTAACGGTCACCGGGCAGACACTCTTTGCAAATCCTCCATAGCTGTAGCGCAGCATTTCAACCAACCAGGCCACAAATTTGATGACCTTAAGTTTTAATACTTCAGGCCAACTTTAATTCTCCTAGGACAAGAAATACCGAGAATCCTATTAATTCACAAATTCAACTCCTTCAAACCTGCTGGAAATACTGCGTCTAGGGGCAACTTGGAATTCTTGCGATATTCACCCGGAATACAGAATTAGGCATTGTATTGCATATACCTTATCCAAAGACTATGACCCCTCCCTCTGCTCTTTACCTGGTCACCTAATTTCTTTTATTTTCATCTCTTAGCCTACAGCTTAATACTCGCCCGCATCTCCCACCTTTGCTTCGAATTACATTTTATTTATTTATTTCTCCTTTTTTTCTGCTGCGCTTTGTCTTGTGCCCCGTGCGTCACTCTAACTTTATCTTATCGTTTTTGAGTTTCAGGACAGGGCTGTTCCAGGAATGTTGCCGTGGGAAACACGTGCTATTTCAGTTGTCGGTTATGCTTTTTCTTTTGTGCGTGGGTTTGGTGGTTCCCTCCCTTTTTTTTTTTCCTCTTTTTTTTCCTTGACCTAGTTATTTCCTCCCTTCTCTACCTTCTCTTTTGACCTGAGGCTTGCAGATAGTTCCTGATAAGGACCCCAATTCCCCGCCTGGTCTGCTTCCGGCGGTTCTGAGAACCTTTCGGCATGCCCGCGGCGGGTCAACAAACACCCTCTCATCCTTGCTCTCCAAAAATTAACCGAATATCAACCCCCGGCTGACTTCCCTGTGACCTACTTCGCGGCTCAAACTATACAACCTTCTTGCCCCTCAATATCTCCCCCGACATACTTCCAAACCAATCCGCGTCTCAATTTCACTTCCTTCTTTCCTTCTCTTCTCTCACGGTGGGACCTTCCCCTATATAAATCGTGCCAGCCAGGCGAGAGATTGCCTGAGTGTCGAAATTTCTACTGCTCCCTATATATATATATATATATATATATATCATATATATATATATATATATTATATATATATATATATATATATATATATATATATATATATTGTAAGCTATGACTAAGGCAGACATTAGCAGCCGTATGCGGACATTTCTCAGTGGCTATGCGCCAGACGCTATGTGCCACCAGCCTCGCTCGCCGCGCACATTGTCGGCCACGCTATCATCATCGGGGTGTTCTGGAATCTCTGCGCTCGACCTGAGCTCGCTAGCCTGTCGCTCTCTGCGGGATCAGTTTAATAAACCCGTGCCCGACGACTCCTGGCCTGTGCCTCACTATATATATATATATATTATATTTATATATATATTGTTAAGCAGGCGGATGGTACAGGCACTAGTGAACGAAAAACGGCAGTGCGCCAGACTCAGCAGTTCATACGTGAAGTTTCCTGTCAGCTTTCCTTTGTCACCTTTACTTAGAAGTGCTATCCAGCAGAAGGTGGCCGATACCATACCATGCTTCTGCCAACACGCACCTGTCACCGCTTCGCTCATCGGTGCCGGCATCGCGCAACCCACACCACCTGCTGTTCCGCCCACGTACGTGACGTCGGTGCAAACCCTACCGGTTGCCGGGCCTCTAACCTACGCCGACGTCAATTTTTTTCAGCGAGCACCGGACAGCATCAGATATGTCTAACGGCGATTTTGGTGCTCGTCTATTATGGGTGCCACACATACGGCACTTTCTACTTCGGTCTTACAAATGCGCAGTAAGGTTACTGCGCTTCAGATGTGCGAATAGAAAGTTACATGCAGGAACATAATTAAATGTGTTGCATCGGAAACTGTGTTGAAAGGAAAAGGACATCGGCGTTTAATGAATGGTTATTACAATATCGCAGGTTATTTAAAATGTCTTACAGGCCCTTTGCAGGGAGTGAGTAAGGGGGTTACAAAAGTGAAGCTTTGCATTCGCAAAATGGGCATACAACACGACAATCAGCAAAAATTTGAGAGTAAACAAACAAAACACAACAGAACAAATCAAAATGAATACAAGATTCCCAACAAAAGTTTAAGTCAAGAAAAATTAAAATAAACCAAAAGTCAATGGAAACACCTAGTCACAGATGAAATCCACGCGCAAGAATTACAAAGTATAGCGAACACAATCAGGGTAGTAGATAAAGTAAACAACCAAAACTAGCCAAATATGTGGACGCGACGCACGAATGAGTTGCTGTGGTTAGAAATACGCACAAGGAAAAGCACAGGAAATAACACGGACCATAATCACGTGCGTAAAAAACATTTACACTATAACAAGTAAACTCAAACGTTGAAACCGACCGACTAAAGGAACTCTGAACCATGACCGTCTTCGTTCGGCCGGCCTCTATCAGGTATTGTCCATACACCCACGACGAAATTATGCCCAACCAAAAATTCCTGTCCTTGGTCAACACGACGCGTGCAATACAAAAGGTCCTGGCACTCCCGTCCATTCGAGCAATCCGTCACCCACAGACCGCGCCGTGACGAACTGCATGCGTAGCCTGTAACTTCGAGCAGTAAAGCATCCCGAGACACTGCGGCGCGCCCTGCCCTATCCATAGCCGGTGACACTTCGAATGTCCTCAAAGCGAGCGCAACTCCCACGTCGGCACCCCACGCCAGACAGTTTCGGGCCCTTTTCACGCAACTATCCTTCCCCTGAAAACCTCATAGCATAGCACAGCAACGCACTCGCGCCTCGCGCGCACTAATACGGTAATTACCCCTGACAATATACAGATACGGTGGTTTCACAAGAAACCTGCAGCGCCGCTCGGACAACCTTTCCCCGGCAGGGAACAATCTATCGGCCAGATGCGCATCCTGTCCTTCCAGAGAAACGATTAAAGGTGAAAAGCATTCCCACGGCTGCGCTGTTCATCCGTCGAACACCGCGTAAGCCCCGCCGGCATAAAAGCAGGCACAAGCTGCGGCCCGCTGCGTGGTTATTGTTCTGCCTTTGTCTTTCGAGGAAGCACGTTCTGCTGAAGGGCGCGGTCCCGCTGGTGGCCAGCTTTAGGGAGAGAAACACAGTAGCCACTTGTGATTTTTGTACTCGAGCCTTGGCATAAAAAGCAGTGCAACCCTAGCAATGTAACGTTTGCAAAAGTAACGCCATTCCTGCCGTTCATTCATAAACCTAACGAGTTACCGTTACAGTTCCACCGACCCTTATTGGAACGATGGCGTTCCTCTGTTCCTCCAAAAAGGAACTAGTTCCGGGAACGCCGTTCCTTGGAACGCCGTTCCCTACAACACTGATCCTTTGACTGTTCGCAGACGTCGCTTGGTCGTACCAGGACGGTCAGCCACCCTAGCGACACCGGCTTCCGCGCGCCTTTACGTGAGCGACCTTACGCGTTGCCCCTTCCGAAAGGAGGGTAATTGATGAACAAGTGGGTGACATGTTCCAGCGCGGTATCATTCGACAATCGAACAGCCCCTGGGCGTCGCCGGTAGTACTTGTGCGGAAAAAGGACGGCTCCATTTCTTTTTATGTCGACTACCATCGGCTAAGCAAAATAACTCGCAAGGATGTTTACCCGTTACCACGTATCGACGACGCCCTAGATTGCATTCAAGGAACAGAATATTTTTCGTCCTTTGACCTACGCTCCGGATACTCGCAAGTCCCGCTGGCAGATGCGGATCGTCCGAAACCAGCCTTTGTTACTGCAGACGGTATATATGAATTTTAAAACATGCCGTTCGGCCTGTGCAACGCGCCCGCGACATTCGAACGAATTATGGACAATATTCTTCGCGGCCTGAAATGGAAGATATGCCTGTGTTACCTGGACGACGTAGTAGTGTTCTCACGCGAATTCTCCACGCATCTACGGCGGCTCGAGCAAGTTTTAGCTTGTATGAAGGACGCAGGGCTTCAACTAAACCTAAAGAAGTGCCGATTTGCTGCTCGCCAGCTGGCGATCCTTGGCCACGTCGTTTCCAGAGATGGCGTTCTTTCCTGATCCGGACAAGCTTCGTGCCGTGGCTGAATTCCCGAAGCTGACCACGATCAAAGAGCTTCCTAGCTTCATCGGACTATGCTGGTATTTCCGCCCCGTTGTGCGTAACTTCGCCTCCATCATCGCGCCATTGACACAACTCCTTGGCAACAAGACGGGTCTTTTGGCATGGTCATCGGCTTGAGACAAGGCCTTTACAACCCTACGTCACCTCCTCACGTCCCCGCCAATTCTCTGCCATTTCGACAGGTCGGTCCCAACTGAAATCCACACCGATGCGAGTGGAGTTGATCTGGGTGCTGTTCTGGCTCAAAGAAAGTCCGGGTTCCACGAATTCGTGGTCGCCTACGCGGGCCGCACACTCACATAATCGGAGTCGAATTACTTTGTTACTGAGTGGGAATTTATTGGCAATTGTGTGGGCCCTTTCGAAGTTTCGTCCTTATCTGTAAGGCCGATCTTTCAACGTAGTCACCGACCATCATGCGCTTTGTTGTCGTCCTGAGAGACCCTTCTGGCCGACTGGTGCGTTGGGCACTCGCCTTCAGGACTTTGACATCCGCGTGGTGTATCGCTCTGGCCGCAAGCACCACGACGCTGACGCCCTCTCCCGGTGTCCGATATTGCCTGACGAGACGACTAATTCCCCCTCTGAGTGCTTTGTATCGCTCGTTGACGTGAGTTTCATGCCATCTGAACAGCAAGAAAAGATCCGTGGGTCATGTCGTTTTGCAACTACCTTTCGAACTCATCGAACTCTTCGGTACCTCGAGCAATTCGGCGCCAAGCGTCCCACTTCGCTATTCGTGATGGCTTGCTCTACAGGCGGAACTACCACCCTAATGGGCGCAACTTGCTGCTCGTCATTCCCCGCCATCCGCGCTCTGAAGTGTGCGACCGTTTTCACAGTGAGCCTCAGTGTGCTCACGCCGGCGTGCTAAAGACCTACGAACGCCTTGGACTGCGATATTACTGGGGTGGTATGTATGGCTTCGTTCGTCGTTATGTTCGCTCTTGCACGGACTGTCAACGGCCCAAGCCACCACCCCCTCGTGAGTCTGGCCCGATGCAGCCTTGGCGTGCCCGATTCGACCTTTGACCGGGTAGGAATCGATCTCTACGGACCCCTCCCCTGTAATTCGGCTGGCAATAAGTGGGTCATCGTAGCCGTCGACCACCTGACACGGTACGCCGAAACCGCTGCGCTGCGTGCCGGTACTGCCGACGCCGGTACTGCCGACTGCCGACGCCTCATATGTCCAACAGGTATGATCTAGAAGGATGGCAAGTTGGGCTAGTTGGTTCATAGTGACCATATCGAACATGCAGCGCAAAAAAGGACGGGACAAAGAAGAATTAACGACGACACAGCGCTGAACTTGCAACTAAATTTTATTAGAAAAAACCGTCTGGAGGGATGCAAGGTCAGGAAGAGCAAGCAAGGTCAGGAAGAGCAAGCACTTAAATGTGTGGCCAATATGGTGACCGAAGTTAACGGACCACAAAAGATGATGGTGAAAAGCGTGTGTGCTTGTTCTTCGGTCACCATATTGGCCACACATTTAAGTGCTTGCTCTTCCTGACCTTGCGTTTAGGCGTATCGCCTAATAAGGCCACCTTCCATCCTCTGCGGAGCCAACTTGCGTCTTGATTTGGCCGGAAGAAACACTGGCGGAAAGCGCATCTGATGCTAAGGACACGCCCTGACGTCAGCCCTGAAAGACCTCAGCTCATCACCACTCGGGTCCATCGGTGCAACCGTCGCCAACTCAGCTTCCTCCAGAACACGGTGTTTTTTTAGTTCGCACCAAGGCGACAAGACTCTGAGCCGGGAGTAATGGCGAAGGCGGTGCCTACTTCTGTAACGCCGCAGGAGCACCGCGTCCCCACTTGCTTTCCTGGAGATGCCAACGAAGACGTTGACGACTGGCTCGAACAGTTCGTACGAGGCGCCACGTAAATCCAATGGAGCGCCACCCAAAACTCCAGAATGTCTATTTATCACTCGAGGCAAGTGCAAAAACGTGGCTTGAGAACTGCGAAGGAAGTGCGCTCACGTGGGATGAGTTTTGTGGGCGCATGAAGGAAACCTTTGCGAACGCCGACTCCAGCGAGCATGCGCAGCGTCTGCTGGAAGCACGCTTCTAGAAGTCTGACAAGACTGTTGCAATGTTTGCGAAGGACATGTGCCGTCTCAACAGCCGAGGAGATCCCAATATTTCAGAAAGCAAAAAAAAATGGGTCATCGTATGCACGGCGTTCAAGAACAGCTCTTCGCTGGCCTAGTGCGCAATCCATCACGTACGGTTGACGAACTCATCCGTGAAGCTACTACCACCGAGGAGGCTCTACAACAGCGTTCATGTCAATATGAGCGCATGGCCGCCACGACACCATCGAGCACCTCTGCTCCTTTAAAGAAGGCAGAGATGTTAGACTACCTTCTGCGTGGCCTTGTCCCTGTGCCTTAAGAGGATGGCTACAGAATCGTTTGGCTGCACGTGTAGACTAGGGCGAAACACTTAACCGATATCGTAACAAAAGCACTCCTTGCCGCTTGTCGGAGGGAGGCAGCGGATTTGGTAATGTTTTCTAACTGAAATGTGTGCAGCGTGCGTTCAGCAAGCATTGTCAGCTTCACTTATTGATGCGAAAAAAATAAATGGCTGACTCAGAGGAAAAGTCGGCACCTTCGGCGTTGCAGTTGGCGTCAATGTCGGAAGCAGTGAAACTACTTTTCTTTGGAGCATTTGATTGCACAAAGCACAGCACGCACAGCGCGATTGCACAGCACGCGGTCAAATTCGTGAAGAGCCCGTCGGCAGAACCTGCGCAAGCGTCCGTCGCAAACATTGGCCGTTAGAAAATTTCTACGCACTTTCTGTGCCAGCGACGCTGATAGAGACAGCGGGTAAAGTGTCCCTACGCCACGGCTCTCACTTGCCAGGCACCCGCCCTACCAACCAGGCCCCCCCGTCTGCCGCGCCCAGCCGACTGCTGCCTCCGGGAGGACCTCCGTTCTCGTTCATCACAGCCGTTTCGCCTTCACCCTCTCCTGAACTGAACCTCAGCTCCGCCCACAAGATCGCTAGACCAACCTCTGCTACCAAAGTGGTGAAACAGTCGGCTGCGCCCTTGGCGAGAAATCTGGCACCCGGGTTTCCAACCTACCTTCGTTCGTCGTCAGGTTAGAGATGGACCCGCTAGTATTTCAGTCTACGTCACCGAGCGTTGAGCCGCCGCGCGGTTTCTCGGATCGCGGTTGCCGTCTCCCACTCACTACATTTTCCCAGCGGCCGCACATCTGGTGACCTACCTTAGGCGGTCTCCCACTCCGCAACGAGGAAAGTAGAGGAACTAGTCTCCGGAGGCAAGGTTGCTAACAGTTGCTAACAGGAGATGACCACCTCACTTCAGCGCCGGCGCAATGCGAATGCCGAACCTTTAGTTTTCCTCCAAGGGGCGAGGTAACAGCATTAGTGGACACCGGTGGGCGGAATCCCGATAATCAGTCACAAACTTGCTGACAGGCTCAGAAAGGCCTACACACCGTGGAATGGAGCTCAGATTCGTGCTCCCAGGGGTCACGTGCCCACGCCATTCGGGAAATGTACCGGTAGAGCCCCCCATCACGATTCAAATTTTTTCGCACGTTCATCGTCTTTCCGCAGTGCTATAGAGACCTCATATTAGGCATGGTCTTCCTGCGTGAGCATGATACAGTCATCATAATCCGCGACGGCTTCTTCAGTTTCTTTACGAACGACCTTGTAGCAGAAAGGACTGCCAATCAACCAGCACACCTGCGAATCCTCAAAGACGATGTTAGCCTGCATGGCTGTGTCCGTGACGTGTCACGACCATGAGTGCCCTTCTCGCGGGCTGCGGTATTGCCATGGTTAGTGGCCCCTGCGGCCTGGCAGTCTCAAATTGCGAAGGACAAGGCACCCGGTCAGCGACGAAATGGCGCCTACACCTGCGAAGGACAGCAGCCCAAAATCTGCCCCGGTGCACTCAAGCAATGAGACCCGCCCTTCTTTAGCGGCACCGATAAGGCCCCTCTGGGAGATCGGGTTTCGTCCTACTCACGGGTGAGCACCCACGATAAGTTGGACGACACGATGAAGCTTAACAACGTCAGCTTTTATCTTACAGAAGTGACTGACTTCTAGTTCCCTCACAACGAACCTATCATCACGAGTTGGTCAGCCTTCAGATGTATGTTCACGGTTGTTTTCGTACGCCCGGCTGTTCGGAAGCTTCGGCCCGAGCAGCGGCTACGTGCCCGAGCGAAGCAGGCAGCTGGACTATTTCCGAGCTATATAAAGGACGCCGTCGACATCGGAGGCGCGGAAATGCAGCAATTAGGGTAGCGAAAAGCCAAGCAATTGTTGCGTCAACCAAATGGATATGCAAGTTGGCTCCAGCGAGGCCGAAGGACTTCATTAGACCGTACGCCTAAATGGCGAGGTCAGGAAAAGCGAGCATTGAAGGTGGGGCCAAAATGGCGACTGAAGCACAAGCACCCCCGCTTCTTCGCCTTCGTGTTCGGTGGTCCGTTTTTACACCGTGCCACGTTGCATGCACATACTCACACGGAGACTAGGTCTCGAGGGCATAGATGCACAGGCGAAAACATTTATAAGAGTATCTTTCAGAACTCCTCATACTATTTTTGCTTTACAGTGACTAAGCTTATATAAGGGGTATTTCGAAATAAAATTCCGTTGAGAGTAGAGGATCGCGCGCCTTCGTTTCCTGCTCTTGTCCCTGTCGTTAGTTGCACTTTCTACCACCACAATGTATCGACTGCCTAGCGGGAATGCTCTGAGACAACTCTGTCAGATGTATGGCGGCTGTACGCTTCGACGACAAGTCCCTGACGTTATTGTACGTTCTCTCGCCCGAATTGACCGATACCAGAGCTGTCATTATGGTATCATGCAACACGTTGCCAAAATTTTTTCAGGTGTAGAGCCAGTATTGCCCGTGTCTAAGGGGGGATAATTTGTTCTGATAGCTGTACGGGAATATCTTGAGTTGCCAGGCGGTTCTAAATCCAATCCTGGTGTGGGAGAATTGTTCCGTCTGCTGCATGTGTTCAAGGTTGGGAACAGTAAAGTTTGGTTCGTAGAAGAAGGTGGTTGGTGTCGCCGTGGATGGGTGAAAGTAGCCGATGCCGCTGACGCAGGAAGTGGATGATGAAGAAAAAGTCTATTTACACATATTTACAGACGAATGAAGCAAACATAAGACAATGAAAACTGGGTTACAACTAAAAGGCGCCGCAGCGCACAAAGGGTGGTATCGCTGCGCGATCCCTGATGGGGGCCCGGAGGCCAAAAGTGTGCCGAACCGCCGCGCGGTTGGCTGTAACGTGCGTGGAGCTCTGGCGCCCAGAGGCTACCACGGGAGCAGGTTTGCCAGCGTGCACTCTCGGCAGCTGCTCCGGCGGACGAACTCGTCGAAGCATGCTCGAGCAGGGCGCGAGCAATGCCACCTCCGCCACAGCAGCGCACATGCCAATAATGATTTTGACCTCCGCTCCCCCCCTGGCCGTCCCCGAAGGTCAGGATGCAAGGAAAGCCTCCCCCGACGCCGCGTAAAAGCCGCCGGCGACGCCCATACAAAGGGTTGCGACTGGCTGGCGTCGGCGGAGGCCGCCCCAACATTCCGCCACCGGATGGGGAGACCCAACAAGGCCACGAGAAGGGAGGGGGGTCATCGTCAAGACGGGGTTCATTGGCGCTGCAATCATTACAGGAACAATCAGCGAAAAGAGACTTAAACACTGATAGAGGAAGCAACACACACGCTGGACTAGTAACTTTCATTTACGTGATAAAAATGGTACAAGCCGCGAACAATCCATGCCAGCACATGCGTCAACAAGTACAAATGTTTTCATAAAAACGGTAGCGTTCTACTTAGCTCGTTATACTTAATAAATGCGTTGGCATAGATTTTTCGCTTCATGTGTAACTTTTTACATAAATGTCAGTTGACTGTAGAGCGTGTGCATTTCCTTTTCTAACCTTCGCCCTTGCGTTTTCTTTTTCCCTCGGTTCTTCCAAACCTTCAAAATGTACCAACTTGCCCAAAAAGCGGCACTCTTTCGTGTATGCTGTCAGCGGGGTAGGATTATATGTTCCATGACTTTTCCTGGCACGACGTCAAAGCTGAGTGAAAGCAACAATGGAGGAATTTATTTCACGGGGTTGTCTTTAAACTCGATGTGGTGCATGGCTAGGGACAATTACTCTTTATTACCACCTTTTTTGCGCCTGCCTGTGAATTTTTGAACAAATACCGATGTTCTGCTGCTGAATTTTGACATTTACGTTAAAAGGGAACGAAAATATGTGAAGGAAGTAATTACGTGGAGTGGAATTATAGAGATCGGAAAATCGGAAAGCCTACGGTTAGTCACGCTCTGTCAGGGAAAGAATTGCACAAATTTCGTTGGCTAGTTGGTGTTGCGACTGTTGTAAAATTTATATCGCATGCGGACAAAAGAAAAAAGAGAACAGACATTGCCGCTAGCGCTGAGCGCTCCGTGGTGTCTTTTTTCAAAACAGGTCCTCACCGATGCATCCGCATGCTTATGCTGTGAATTTTTGATACAGTGTAGTAAAATAGAGAGCAGAAAAAGCGACTCGCGATAATCAACTTGAAATGTTCTGCTGCTCGGCGACGCGAGTCCAACGAAAAATGCGGGACGTCTGTTCCCAGCTCACCCTTACCACCGACAACAGCAGCGCGGCCGCTTCTCAGATGTCACGCCGAAAGACGAAAAGGCGAAACTAGGCCGTGTGCATTGCGCTAGATCAAAAATTTGGAGCACGTTAAAGAACCCCAGTAGTTCAAAATTAACCCGGAGCCCTCCATTATGGCGTACCTGAGATCCGATGTGTAGCTTCGGCGCGTTGAACACGAAAATTTAGAATATTTTTAAGGTAGTGGCTATTATCCCGGCAACCGTGAGAATTACCCTCAGAAATTTCTCACGGCAGTCGCCTCTCATTGGCTAAGCAGGCAACGCGGAGATTCTATGGGATAAATATTCCCTACAAAGCCAACTTTGCAGCTTCTCCTGTAGCGCTGTGGTATAGTACTTGATTTTGAATGAGAAGGCTGGGGCTCGGATCCGATATTGAGACTTTTTTTACCTTTAAGAATTCTTTGGTGATAGTGACTTTGTTAATACTTTCTTTACTTTGGTACTAAACTATACTGTACTATACTATATCTATATCAAGAAATCGACGCACAGGACGTCTTGGTTTTGTTGCAGTTAGTCTTGATTTGAGTACGTTATGACGCGTTTGTTAAGTTATGCCAGGGTCGGTGAGGTTACGTTATGTTAGGTTACGTTGGGACGTAATATTATTTAGAAAATTTTCGACGAGCCAGCTTTTGTGGAAACTGCCGTGAGAATTTCATGGGGGTAATTCTCACGGCTGCCATGAGAGTAGACGCGGCCTTTTATTAAACCAACACGCCAACCAACAGGCCTAGTCAGGGTCGCCTTCTCCTCGGACGCTCCAGTCCAGTACCTTCTTGATGACGATGGTCCCGTAGATGCCACAGAACTTTGGCCCCGTGGGACCCTGGGCTGTGTATTTAGACCCTGGGAAATAAATGACGTTGCCTTTATAAAATTCATTCCAGAGAATACAACACGGGGGCTCAGCAGTTGGTGAATAATTTGATGACTCACTTCAGGGGCTAACACAGTTCAGGTCTCAGCTTGTCTCGCGATGCCTGTGTATGCTGTGGTGTCGAGGCGTGTGGTGTCACGTGTTGAGGGGGATTTGCATCAAATTGTGCGGCTACCGGGTTTCTTATCGCGCGGGCGAGCGGGTCAGCCCTCTTCCTTGCCACGGGTTCAAACGTTGTCGAATGTGTGGTGGCAGCGCTGCTTTTATCTGGCCGCGACGATTTAAGGCGAATGCCTTAAGTGCACCTTTGTGGGAAAATCCGGTGGTGTTGCTGCCCTTCGCAGAAAACCGTCGCTGCTGCAAAGTGCAAACAGGCATTTCAGGTCACGTGCGAATTCACCCTGAGTCTGTAGGGTAGGATGGAGCCAAGCACGTTATGAGCGCTCTGCGTATACCCACGTTGCCAGCGGCGGAAGAAGGGCCGGCTTATGGCATGCGGAGGTAACGTCATATCACGTGACAGTTGAACGCGCTGTAGTTACGTGGATCGAAAGAGAGCTACCGTACGTTTGTTGGGTCTGTGCTTTTTTGGGAAATTTTAAATAGAACCTCGGTGGCGCCAGTAGCAGCGGGCAAGCGAGCGTTGAACAGCCGGTGCCTTGTGACGGTCACCGGGACCATGGCGCCTGCGAGGCCCACTTCCGAGCTCAAAAAGAGACCTCTTTTCCTGGGCCTGCCTTCCAGCGTCTATTTATGGCAGCATTCTGAACTATCCTTCCACAAGTCCTGCTAATACCTTTAACAAAAAAATGAGAGAAACAACTGCAGCAACACCTTTCAGTTGACCTCACGCTGTGCAAAGCAACCAGAAGTATCACGAAAATATTAGTACGACACGCTGCTATAGGTTCAGTTCGCAGATCAAAGTGACATCGCGCATGGAAAACGCTGCTGCCGTCTAGCGATTTCGCAGATGGCAAGCTATAATTGCGAGTTTTGTTTTCCAGTTTCATGACCTTTTCGCAGTGAGCATACAAGGACGAAAAATTTACGATGACTTGTTGGCTTCGCCGCAACTGGGAACATCCACCCCATAGGTGTGTGCCTTCGCTCCCCGTGCTCGTTCGTGCACACCGCACGGGACGCACACGAAGCGAGAATATCAGGAAAGCTATAGATCCGCAAACGCAGTCATGGTCATATGTATGCTCGAATGATTTATTTCCCTTGTTTTACAATGGAGGTTTCCGACGTCACGTATATTTGTAGATATACATCCTACATGCGTAGGCCGTACGTGAGCAGCCTTCCGTATAGGTCACACTGGCACGAACCACCCCTACTGTTTTGTTTACTTTTGTGTGTTCGCCAGCGTCTGGCCGCGCACACAAAGCTATCTTCCTGAAACTAGAAGTGAAGCCCGCGTTTGCGTCTGTTTCTTCTGTATGCCGCGCAGGCTATCTGATTTGATAGAAACAGTGTATCACCCTGTCGTCACTCGAACAAAATTTTTGTCTTTGATAACCGATATTCTGATCTGACTCTATGGTTTTTGAATCATTAACGCCTAAAAATAAATGCTCGCAAGGCAAGCATTACGGGATTTCTGTCGCTCACACTCGTCTTTCAACGTCGTTTTGGCGACTGCTACTTCTATGATTCGGTATTCCTTGAGTTCTTGGCGGAGCACTAGTTTGCTCCGTCAAACTTTGTTCCTGGAAGAAAGCTTCGTTTACAATAATTTTCTGAGGTGGTTGTGCGTGAATTGTAATTAACTCATTGAATTCTTCTAATGACGTAAGTAAATATCATAACAAGCGAAATAAGAAAAATAAACAACAAAATGTACTTTTTAAAACGTGCTTTTCTGCTGTTAGCTTTTTGTAAACAAAAAATATAACCGCAATAAACAACAATTCGCTCAACTTGAGCATTTTTAGCGACATCTGGCAAGCATTTTAAGACTTACAACCAAGAAATATTTAAAATAACTGAAATAACTCACTAATCAGCAGACGTTGTCGCACTGCAGTCGGGGAAAAAAGCGGAAAAATGTTTTAAGAACCACAAGACAAGTGAACGATAATAGGTGGCACAAGCGCGAAAGTGGGGAGTGAAACCAGCGTGATGATTCATTTAATTTAGCGCGTCCACATAAACGAGCCATACATAAAGGCAACAAGGTTGTTTTTCTCCATATACTGCTTGAAAACTGACCAACTCCTATAAAATCCTGGTGTGTCCCAGATAAAATCTTGTGGAATATGTTCTAAAGGGAACCGATGTGCAACCACATTAAGAACGTAAGGCAATACAGCTCACACTCGTGCTGTACTAAGGTTTGTTCTCCGCGTTTGTTCGCTCTTCTTTCAAAGTGCTTTCGCAGGTTCCAGTTGCTTACAGATAGGAGAGAATAAAGTTTGCTCAGGGCTTTCAATTGTAGAGTGGGGTCCGTTCATTTGGGCACTCCTGCTACAAGAATCCCTTCCTCCAGCCGCGATCAGAAGTCAGCACGGCGGCTGGACAGCTTGTTCGATCCCTGCTACTGCGCAACGTTCATGATTCGACCAATCTTGGGGCTTGCCCAGCACTCCCATATAATGTGTTACACGGTGTCAGGGGAATTTTATAGAGCAGGTACAAGGTAGAATTTGGTCCAGTGTCGAAACGTGTTAAGTTGTACGAACCGGAGGAGAGTAGCTCTTGATTAGGATTCGTGTGAAGTGGAATACGTCCCCCCGGTCGAACATATAATGCTAAATGATTTCCGCCAAAGTAACCTAAAGGTGTTAGCTGCTTGCTTAAGACGCGCGAGTTGACATGGTGAGATATCAATCAATCAATCAATCAATCAATCAATCAATCAATCAATCAATCAATCAATCAATCAATCAATCAATCAATCAAAGAAGTTTAGTTTTTGCCATATATACAGCGAAAAAAAAGGTGGTCGGAGAGAAAAGCCGCACTTTCGCAGCTTGACGAAGCTCCATCCACACGTACAGAGCAGTACGAGAAAAAAAAATAGAAAAGAAGGAAAAAAAGAAAAAAAAGGATAAACAAGACATAAAGAAGAGGGTAGTACAAAAATACACTGGTAAATTCACTTAAAATTTCGCTTAAAAGATTTCTCTAAAATTTCACCAAGGATACAACACGATAAAACAGAAATGATGCATGTAAATGTGCATTTCACACGCAAAATGATATGCACCTCACTCGTGAAGCGAAGCTTTGTCTTTATCGCTGGAGTAAAAAGGTATATATATACATTATTAGCTACATACGCATACATACATATATCGGAAATATCGGGGGTGGTCGAGTTCCATTCGACGATCGAATGAGTCGTCATCCAAGCAGTGTTCGCAAGAGATCGCAAGAGACCGATCGCAAGAGAAGTTCCAACAAGCGTGTTGCGAATTTGCTATGACGCTATCTGCCTTCACCTGGGAGATGGCGAGTGCAACAGCCGCTTTCTAGCCCTCTGCAGTAGGTGCAGGAGGTCGTGTGCTTAGTGGTCGAAGGGACTACGACAGTCATGGCCTTCAACTTCGTCGCGGTGGACTGTCGTAGCGCTTGCTCCCTGACAATTTTAAGCGGGTTACCGTAGCGTGTATTGCTAACATCACATGATGTAACACGCCATTCTGCGCTGAGATTCGCTGAGCATTCGGTGCTCTTTTTTATTTTTAGATGCCTGGGAATTAACACACCATGTCTGTTCATCATTTCACTCTGCTGCACACAGCCTTGGTTTGAGAGTCGGTGGCGACTGATCTGTACTTAAAGTCAGTGCAAGAAGTCAAAGAACAAATTGTGTCATTTCTAAACTGCTTTAGATTCGCTATCTTGCTCACTTTATTCCGTGGCTTTCACGGAGACTTGGTTTTTAATAAAAATGATGCTCTCAAACACTAGGACATAAATCGGCAGAGGTCTACGAAAATATTCGTACGGGTGTTAAATTTTCAATTCATGATAAGACTGGTATTTCTTACGGAGCGGTGTGTGAATTTCTCGTGTGTTAGCGTTCACGTTGGGTCAATCACAATTAACAGTGTCGAAGAACTTATCGCGTCAATATATTGCCATTCGTCTGGCGACGTCGAGGTATTTGTTGAGTATCTTAATACCACTCTCGAGTACGCGCAAGTGTAAATATGCGAATTGTCCTGGCTGGCGACTTAAATATCGATGTCCTAAGCCCAGCATGCAAGCTCAAAACTTTAGACGGGACTGAATTGTTTTCGGGTTCAAACGTTGTGTGTGTTCACCTGCAACAATGACTCAACAACGTGCAACCTTAATTTACCTATGTGTCACAACCTTTGAGGGAAACGCAATTTTTAAGGAATCCTTCTGCTTCATTTAAGCTATCATCTGCGAATATTTTGTTTCTTAAAGCGAATTTACTCGAGTTAAGAGGTCCACCAGAAAGGGTACCGATTCTGCAGTTACCTGTCGGAACTATACAGCAAGGATGCCTTTCATGCTTCATGTAACAGGGATGACATTCATAACTCGCACATAAATCGCACATAAATCGCACTCGCACATTTATAAATCGCACGATATATTCTTGCGGAAGGTGAAGCAGTACTATGACATTGCTATTTCCCTTGGACTGCTTGTGGATTACTAAAAATCGAGAAAACCGTCAGTTAAAAAAGAGCTGTTCAAGAAAATGAAATCTTGTGATAACTTATATCACAAATTTATTCAGCCTAAAGACGTGGATTTATTAAACGAATACAAAAGCTACGCAATAAATTGCACTCTGAACTTTTCAAAGTAAGAACTAACTATTAAACTAATGAATCGGCTGCCATGTCCAAGAATTCAGGAACAATTCGTTGCTCATTGCGCCTCTTATCGGTGAGTCTAAACATAAAATCCCGGGTACACGCACTTTTGAAGGTATCGCCTACAGTGGGGGCGTCACTGGCAGAAAAAAGTCATTTATGCGTTTTTAGTTGCGGTGCATCCTTGCCATTTCACAGGACACGTAAGAGACTTTATTAAACGGGCTCATGAACAGAAAACCCTTCCCGTTCCACCGAGGTATAACGGGTAACACGTAAGAGACTAGCAAAATAGATTTTTCAAGCCTGTTGATTCCAATTTTGTTACCTCGTACAGTGAACTAGAAACATTATCGTCCCTAAAGTCAGCGAACGAAATTGGCGTGGACAGAGTAATGCCATAAAAGCAGTACAAATAGTAGCTATCGGTAATCTCTTATGCTCTCACTTAACCAATATCTGCAGTAGAGCATCAACTACAGGATCTTTTTCACAGAAAATGAGAACTGCAGGAGTCGTGATTTGACATAAGGGTGGTGGTCTTGCCAAGATAAATAATTTTGCACCAATACCTGTAGTTCCTTGTGTACTCCAAGGTTAGCAATACGCCTGAAAACACCCCTTACGAGTTTTATAGGCGACCTACAAGTGCTTGGTCAAGACCTATTTAGAATTAGGGTAAAAAAGCCCACTGAAATGGCACTATTGCAGATTAAAGACATGATATCGAAAATTGATTCGAAAATGTACACTCAGGCCATTAAACATCATATTGATACAGGCTGGGTTTATAATGTACAGAGTTTACAAAAATAGGGCGAGGATAAAAAAAAAGTCAAAATGGAGCGGCACTGTGCCGAAGGTTGGTTGGTTGGTTGGACCCTTGAATCATGGCCCATACCAATGCCGGGAATTGGCCACAAGCTGCCGGTTAATGATTAGGCTGTCACCCGGTTTATTTTTCGAGGGAAAAAAGAATAAATAAAGAATGAAAGATGGATAGCTAGCACGGGAAACAGCTTCGTTCTCCTATTCTTCCCTTCCGCCTCGCTGATTGGGGGGGGGGGGGGGGGGGGGGGGGGGGGGGAGGGAGGGGGGCAGCAAAACCGGTTGGTTATGAGGTTTATAAGCGCCGACGCTACACGGGAGATGAGGCGCACTGTAGTTGAGGGCTCCGCACCAAACTCTCGCAGGCGTTCCGTTGGGTGCCTAATATCCCCCGGTCTCAGAAAAAGCCTCTGGGCAAGTCAGCATTGCGTCACGAGCATGGAAATTCACGGTCGTGCTGCATGATGCGAGGCGCGATACTACGCATGTCACATCGCTCAGACGGTTCATAACCACAACTCACCAATGTAGTGCGCCATCGTTTTCTCCCAGAGTCAGCGCTTACGCACTGGTGTCCACAGCCATACCAAATGACCGGTGGTGTACGTAACGTCAAAACGGCAACTACTGTACCGTTGCTTAGAACGTCCTTGGAAAGCTGAAACATTCTTAAGCGGGCTATGCGACGTGCTTTTCGACGAGCATAACAGAAGAAGGATGATCTCAAGACAGCCGCTTGGTTGCTGTGCCTAGACGAGGTAGAAAGGCTTGTAGCCGGTGTTTTCATGGTTCGTGGTATTACTGGTGTAGATAATTAAAGGTGCGATATCGTCGCAGTTTTTGTGATCAGCGGTGACATACATTGCGAGCATACTGGTTAAGGTAGGATTTGTGTGCTCGGTCAAATCCATTAGTCTGTGGGTGATACTGGGTGGACTGCTGGAATTGCACGGCACAAAGGCGTCGGAGACTTGCAACGACGCGTCTAGTGACCTGGCGTCCGCGGTCAGTGATTTTAGTTGACCCATGGCGAAGTAAAATGCACTGAAGTAGAAAGTGAGAGATTTCAGAACAGTGGCAGACGGCAGAGCCGTAGCGTAGCGTGAGAGGTAATCTACGCACAAAGCGATCCAGCTGTTTCCACTCGACGAGTGTAGGAAGGAACCTAATAAATCAATTTCAACTTTCTCGAAATCGTGGGCTCACTGACTGGAAACGCCCTGTCGGAGCAGGCGTTGAATGCTTGTATTGTTCGCACTGCGAACAATAGGCAACGTGGCTTTCAGTCGTCTTACGCATGGTTGGCCAGTAATTACGTTGCTGGTTGCGGTGCAGAGTGCGGGCAATCCCGGTGTTGCCAGATGCGGGCTCGTCATGCATTAAAATTGAGGACGATGCTTCGGAGGCTTCGTGTGACAACAAGAAGAAGGAGACACCTTAATAGTTGAATAATGCGTGTTGTATAGAAAGCCATTATGAAGACAGAAACGGTTTGTAGGGTTGGGGTCTTCTGTTACGCCGATTGTCTGTACAAACCTTTGTGTTTACACTGCTTCCTTTTAACAGCCATAGGGTCAGGTAAATATACTTAAATCGAAGCTAGATACTCCTCAAAGTTGTCCGTGTCAGAAACCGTCGTTTCCGAAAGTAGCCAGGAAAGACAGTCAGCGTCCAAGTGTTCGCGGCCGCTATTGTACGAAACAGTGAAATGGAATTCTTGGAGAAGCAGGGCCCAGTGTGCTAGGCGGGCACAAGGGTCTCGCAGGTTGACTAGCCAGCAGAGTGAATTATGGTCAATTATGATGTTAAGTGGATGTTCGTAAAGACAAGAGCGAAATCTCTGTGTGGCAAAACACAACCACAAGGCACCCTTTCTCAGTAGCCGTATAGTTTCGTTCCGACTTGCTGAGGGTGCTACTTGAGCACGCAGTAACATGCTCGCCGTCTGTATGGCGCTGAACGAGCACGACCTGGATTCCAATGCCACTGGCATCGGTGTGTACTGCTGTAGGTGGTGTAGGGTCAAAATGGCGAAGTATGGGCACGGACGTCAAGAGGTGCTTCAGAAAGTGGAAAGCCACGTCACCCTCCAAACTCCACTTGAAGGGAACATTCTTCATTAGGAGGCAAGCCAAAGAGAAAGCAATTTCAGAAAAGCACGGGAGAAAACGGACAAAAACACGAGCAGATTACCAAGAAGCTGCGTAGTTCTTTGAGAGAGTTTTTGACATGGTTCCTTGAAACAACTAACAGCTCTCGTTTTCCGTGGGCCTGTGTAATGCCCGCTATGTTAACAACGAGGTCGAGCACAAGTATTTGGCACTAAGGTATAAGCTTGGGCGTGTTGGTACGACATTCTTTTGAACAGCGCAAGTAGACGAGGACGAGAAGTGAACAGGACACAGCGCAGTCTAACAACAGGCGATTTATTGCACGAAACTACTTAAATACATATCTCCGTTGCAACAAAGGAAGGGAAGGGGGTGGGGGAAGATACACATGGGGGGGAAGGGGGTAGACGAAAGAAACACATCCATTTTTCGAGCCAACACGGCGGATCACGTTCACTAACATGACAGAAGGGCAGCTGACGCACACGTCTTTGTTGGAGAGGATTTCGTGGTTGCTACCCTGACCTGCAAAAATGCTCCATAATTAATAAAAGCAATAATCGACTGACAAGAGAGATAGTTGAAGCCTACGAAATCCTTTCCAACAAAGACGTGTGCGTCAGCTGCCCTTCTTTCATGCTAACCGACAAAGAAATCGCCTTTTTATCTTGTTAGTGAACGTGACCCGCCGTGTTGGCTCGAAAAATGGATGTGTTTCTTTCTTCTAGCCCCTTTCCCCCATGTGTATCTTCCCCCACCCCCTTCCCTTCCTTTGTTGCAACGGAGATATGTATTTAAGTAGTTTCGTGCAATAAATCGCCTGTAGTTAGACTGCGCTGTGTCCTGTCCACTTCTCGTCCTCGTCTACTTGCGCTGTTCAAAAGAATATTTGGCACTCTCCGAATCGATATTTTCTGGTAGAATTAAAGACGAGCCCACCTTTTCTAAGCAGTCCAACACAGTGCCTAAGAGCATGTTGTGGTCAGAAAATGTACAGCCTAAGATTGCGATATCGCCTAGGTAACGCTTACAGATAGCCCATTTCAGACCCCGAATAACAGTGCCCATAAAACGCTCAAAGGTGGCAGGAACGTTGCAGAGTCCAAAACGGATTACGTCGCATTCCAAAAGTTCATCTGAAGCTCACACACGCTGTTTTAGATGTTTTAGATTCGGGGCTATGTCCGGTGTCCGTCCGTTGTCCGCACCTCTCCCCCAACAATATAAAAAAAGAAATAGTTAGCGGCGCCCGGTTTTGATCCCACGACTGTCTTGCCGCAACGGGAGGTACGCGGCGCTCTCCCCACTGCGCTACAAAACCGAGACAGGAGTAAGTGCTACGAACGCGCCGTATGTCCTTGACTCGTTCAAACTACGTCAAGAAGCTACTGATGCAACGAAGGCCGGCGAAGCTGAACGTCAACAGAAACGACGAACTAAAAACTTTAGAGGAGGATGTTAGCGTCTCTTGCTCGGGGGAATGTCCCGCGTCCGTGCCCCGTCCGCAGAGCCTCTAATGAGGATTGTGGCAGGACGCCTCAGGGACTGGCCAACCAAAGAATCCATCACGAGATAGCTTCGCGTTCAAAAACCGTCGTCATCTTCCCGTAGGGGAACTGCTGAAGAAAAAGGAGAAGGCAAAGCTTCGAAGACGAGGGCATGTACGTTGTACGTTTCTCTAAGCCGGTGCACCACGTCAACAACCTTTACCTCACCAACGCTGACGGAGACTACCGATTCTACCACAGAGGACGACAACATTGACAAGAACATGATGGACGAGTTTCGGCGCCCTCGAGCACCACCGCCCACTCACCGTAACACAACAGTACTTGCGTGCCTTTGCCACCGGTGTGGACCCGGACGTGGAATTCCCTCTGGCGCTACTAAGCACCAGATCACTCAACATAACGGCAACACGCCAGCTGCGCGATAAACGTGCATGCGCGTCTCCTCTTTCATGTCCTCCTCTCCACTCCACCTGCTCTATATAATAAACCCGGTCCGCACGCCGCTTCCTCAGTTGCTGCTTCGGTTGAGACACGCTGCACCGTCCGATGAGCTGAATGGACGCCAACAATTCTGCTTTGCATCACCACATATTTCCCTTCGGGGAGATGGTGTAATTTTTATTGAAACGTTTGAAACGCTGAGGACAGGAATCGTACTGCTCAAATCAATTCTGCGGCGTGTTGGGCCGCGGTCGGTAACAGGTTGAGGGCTCTCATCAAGAATGAGGAAGCTCTCTTCACACAAAGATGAGCATTCTGAGGTGAAACGGTGTTGGCCCGTAGGTCTTCAGGCTGGAAACAAGCACGAATGTGCATTGCGCTACCACCATTTCCGCAAACTCTTGTCATGCCGAAGTAGTCCCTCACGGCCAATGGGGCGGATCGTGGCAGCCAAGTCCACTGCTGGATTGACATCAACGCTGGCTACCGTGGTAACATTAGTCAAACGACCAAAGTTTTGGTGTAATTCGGCGAATATTCATTGCTTTAAAGGTACGCCAATGCTGGATGACGTCTGATGACGACTCTAACTTCACGCGGCCGATCAAGAATTTGTAGACGTTTCCGCGACACCTTTGAATAGATGACCGGCCTTATCCTGCTTCGTCATGCGGAGATCAACGACCTTAAACAGCTTCAGCACCTTGTCTATGTAAGTGGCACACGTTTCGCATGGGATTGGCAGGGCGTTGCAACAACGTATCTTCTGACGGCTTCTTTATTGAGGTGGATTCGGCGAAGGAGCTTCAAATTTCCTCTACAAAATATTTCAGGTTGTACACGCCTCTTCGTGGCTTTCGAACCAGGTTATAGCGATCCCTGCGAAGGTGCGTACAACTTTGCAACTTTAGCAGCTGCGTCCCAGTGATTGTAGCGGCTTAGCCGCCGGTATTGGGTTCAGCCACTTTTCCACGGCCTTACTAGAGTTTCCAGCAAAGGTAAGGGGCTGTAATCGGTGGTGCCAGCCAGCCATTGGCGTTGGTTCACACGATGATCGTCTTGGGGTATCGCAGGGCACAGCGGTGGCAGACCCGCGATAGGCGGGCTCGGGCGGAAGTATTGGATGTCCGTCGGGGTGATAGCCGGTTCCCCCGCCAAGCTGTTACGCGCTGGGTTTATTTTGTGCAGGGGTTTTATTGGGCAAGATTGCAAAACCAAAACGAAGATGCAGTAGGCTGACGGACAGTTTGCGGGAGAAACAGTGTTTGCTGATGGAGGTGGTCATCAAAACTGTCACAGGCGCACTGTTGGGGGCATAACAATATAGCTTTACAAACTTTCCTTCCGCGGAATCAGAGGCTTGGCTGTCACCAAAGAATCCATCCGTGGCTACTTAACCCACGGATTACAATATTCCTGTCGTGACGGGTGTAAAAGAAACGACAATTGGGCGAGTTGGTACTTATTCATGTTTCCTAACAGCGCGCACACACGAAGACAAAGGCAAAGAATGGGGACAGGACGAGCGCTGACTCACAACTACTTTTCAATAAAGAAAGACATCAAATTATATACTAACAAAACACCAGCTGCGAATGACAATACAAAGGAAAAGCATCAGATTAGCACAAAACATGATATGGACAAGCGAAATCAAATCATCAATAGGTTACGCCACTGCAAAAAACAAAACTTCACTGGATATCAAAAACTCGAATTCCTCGTGGCTAAGGGATATTGACGCATGGCGGACGCACGTTTTGCTCAGTTTGGAGATATGGTAGGCCTCCACCACCTCTCGGGTCGTCTTGTCTTTCTGTTTAAATTGCACTTTTGTTTGTCTGAAATCAGGGTAGCACTCTAACGGACAGGTTTCACAGTGCATTGAAAGGTGCGCCTGCGCCTCCTTTTTATGCTATTCCTATGCTCTATTAGACGCACATTCAGATACCGCCCGGTTTGGCCAATATATTGGATCCCGCATACCAACGGAATGCTGTAAACCACCCCCCGTGTCACCCCGATACCACGGCGCCTGCTTGCTCCAGACATCCCTCCTTTCAACCGGAACAAATGGACAACCCATACCTTTTTGCCTTTGTGATTTACCCCGACCTTTTTCTTTCTCTTTGGGGCGTACCTCGGCGCCTGATTCTCACTACTTGCTCCATACCCAGAGCCGGACATCCCTCCTTTCAACGTGTGTGAACGCCGAACAAACACCGCATTTCACATTCTTCACCTTCACAGGCTTAACACATCGCTGAAAGGACCACCTCGACAACTGTGGCCCATAAAGCGCAACCTTTTCCAACATTCTTCAAACCGTATAGACGTCAACGAACCGGAATGTCCTTATGTGCAAGTCCCCCAAACTCTGCTCCAGTGCCCTGTCTATTCTATTAAGAAAAGTGTTGCTGAGAGCAGGCGCGACGCAGGCGCCAATGCAAACTCCAGACTCCTGTACATAAAACCAATCATGTCAACCAACAACTGTAGACTGGAGGTAAAAAGACAGTAACTCTAAAAAAGCCCCCACAGAAATTCCACAGTTCTGCCTAAACAGGGCCTCCTCATTATCCTCCGTGATACTGACTTTTGTGGACTTCAACAAGGCATCATGCGGTATGGAATAAAACAAATCCCCAACATCGACGCTAAATGCATGACACAATCCAGGATTCTCATCCTTCAGAATCTTAACCACGGCACCAGAATCCGCTACAAGTAATGGGTCACCCACTACCAAAGACTGAAGTTGCCTCTGCAAGTAGCCCGACACTGCAAATTGCCATGTGCCCCTTTCAGTGACAATCGCGCGAAACGGAATCTCAGGCTTATGCCTTTTTGCAGAGAAGAATACTTGCAGGTAAGACAATTGAGCCTTCTTGACAGACGACCGCACCTTCTCAAGGTTAAGGTCCTCAAGTAGGGTCAGGGCCCGTTCTTTAGTCCTGCTCTCATTACAGAAACAAGCCTAAAATTCTTTTCAATTGCAGCACAGGCCTTTTCATGAAAAAGCCATTTAGGCAGGACAGTAAAACACCCTTCTTTGTCCGATAGTACAATACGGAGCCCATTAGAGGCACACCAGCTCTCAACGGAACCAACTGGGTTGCGCTTGGGCCTAGCGCCCCCCGTTCGCTTCAGTACATCAACACACTCGTGAGAGCAACGTGCTCGAACACCCTCCGGAACCAGGTTAGAAACTGCCTTGGACAGCACCAACTGCTCCTGGCGCATTTGATCGCCATTTGCCAATCCAAGGCCAGAATCGCTACCTGGCACGGCAGACATGGCACATGCCCGCAGGAACTACAGTTACTTTGCGGCTTTCTGCAACCATCGAGTGGACACAAAAGAAGAATGTGCCGCATGTGGTCGTCAGAGTGGAGACGCAAGGCGTACTTTTTCCGGGGCTGTCTCAGATCAACGTGTGATTTGGTAAGGGGGGGGGGGGGTAGACGCCATTCGCGCGTGTACAGTTGTAGCGGAAGCTGCTTAGGACCGCCGCATTCCTTTCTCTCCCGTCTGCAGCTGGCCTGTCGACAGCGCGCTTTTGTGAAAGACTGGTATTCGCGACGCCGGCGCCTGCTCCCTACCCTCTTCGGGGAACAACCTTGTTGTCCGACCGACTCCTGGGCCAGCTCGGGTGGCCCTTTTTCCTGTCTCTTTTACAAGTACGCGGGGGTTCCCCATCTTTCTCTCGTCGGGGGAAACTCTGTGTTGCTAATACTGTGTTGCTGACCCCCCGGTTCTTGAGCAGTCACGTGTGCTGGCTATAGAGGCCAAGATCTGTTCAGCCACTGTTGAAGTTTGATTCGGGCCACTCTAAGAATGTGAAATGCGGTGATGCAAAGTCTTGCCTTAGATCCTCACTACAGCAGTCTTGTTCACACACGGTCGAAGAGGTGTTCTTGGAACAAATAATCCGGCTGGCTACCCTGACGAGGTTTTGGCGCGAAGTAGTGAGAACCTAATTAAGTGGCTGAGGTGTACGCAGTCGGCTGACGTGCCGGAAAGTACGCCCTCAAAGAGAAAGAAAAAGGTTACCTGCCGTCCCCTATGTGCATGAACTGTCACACGGTTTGAAGAATGTTGCAAAAAGGTATGGGTTGTCGAGGTGGTCCTTTCAGCGCCTGTGAAGGTGAGCGGTGTTTGTTCGGCGGTTGAAAGGAGGGATGTCCATGGAGCAAGCAGGCGCCGAGGTATCGGGGTAAATCACAAAGACCCATTTGTTCCCTGTCACACGGGGGTGGTTTACAGCATTCCGTTGGTATGCGGGATCCAATATATTGGCCAAACCGGGCGCTGTTTGAATGTGCGTCTGATGGAGCATAGGAATACCATAAAAAGGACGCGCAGGCGCACCTTTCAATGTATTGTGAAACCTGTCCGTTACAGTGCTACCCTCATTTCAGACAAACAAAAGTGCTATTTAAACATAAAGATAGGACGACCCGAGAGGTGGTGGAGGTCTACCATATCTCCAAACTGGACAAAACGTGCGTCAGCCATGCGTCGATATCACTTAGCCACGAGGAATTCGAGTTTTTAGATATGCGGTGAAGTTTTGTTTCTTGCAGTGGCGTAACCTATTGATGATTTGGTTTCGGGTTTTCATATCATGTTTTGTGTTAATCTGATGGTTTTTCTTTGTATTGTCATTCGCAGCTGGTGTTTTGTTAGTATATAATTTGATGTCTATCTTCAATAAGAAGTAGTTTGACTTAGCGCTCGTCCTGTCCCTTTCTTTGCCTTAGTCTTTGCGTGTGCGCGCTGTTAGGGAAGATGACGGTTGTAAGTCCCGTCTGTACAGATAACATACGGGGTACCGCTACACAGTTCAATCTTTATGCCATTATTTTTATTCTTTCTATAAATCATCTTGTTTTTCTACGTGAACCTTGCGCCACAATAGTATAAACTAATACCAAATAATTTGTTTATGTGAGTAGTCTTGGCAATCTTCAAATAGCTGTTAATGCAACGCTCCTACATTTAGCAAATTAGTTGGGTTTAAACGAGCTTGGGTTGATCGTAAGCAACGCTAAATGTGCTATTTTCAAGAGCAGAAACAAATCACGGACAAATCCTGTTACTTTACCTTCCGGAATTATGCGACATAGCAACTTTCTACATATACGTTTTCGGGTGTTTTCTTTAATGACAACTTGAGCTGGACATCGGATGTAAACCAGATATATGCAAGTGTGTCAAAACCAATGGAGCATATCAGTTCAAGCATATCAAAACTGTGCAACGCTTTAGTTCCCTCATATCTTTAGTGGTGTAATTTACTTTGGGGTAGAACAACAAAGTCGAATTTAGAAAGGGTATTGTTTTTACAAATACAAGCCGTACGCTCTATAGAAAACCTTCAACGAATACATCATACCGCACCATATTAACACGAAAATGCTTTATTCCCGGATACAGAAAGATCTAACTGATGTCATATCCGTCACGGAAGTGACGCCAGTACAACGGAGCAAGCGGCCTGTAAAGGGTGTACCCCTGCACACAGGGTCTGCCTGCGGGGAAGCAACCTTCAGTACTAAAGAGTACGTTAAATATAGGGTTGTTCGCTTTCGGGTTCTATCTTGTAACCCGAAAGTGTTTTATGCTGGTCTACACTGACATTTCACTGATGTCATATCCGTCACGGAAATGACGCCAGTACACCTTTGGAGAAGCGACCGGGTAGCAGCACGTCGCTCGCCAAGCACACCCACAAGACAACCGCCAATCCGCAAATCATGCTCAGCTGTAGATTTCGGCGCGCATTTCACTTTCGTGTTTACCGCATCGTAGGTCAAAGAAAATCGACCACAGTTTGTTTGCGATCGTAACCTGCTTCGGTTTACAAAATGTAGAACAGCGACAACTCAGACAAAACCCACAAGAAGAAGGTGACAAACACGATGCGCTGAATTACACTGTGTTTTATTCCTTGGATATGCCAATAGTAAAAATTACGCCCACCTCCCATCGCAGGAACCTGCTGGGGATGCATGCTGGGGGGGGTTCAAGCGCAACGGAGAGCAACCGATCGACCGAAATGGCCGCCGGGAGCGGCACACCGGTTTATATGCGCAGAGCGCCCGAAGGAGAGGAGACCGCGGAGAGAGAGAGTACTGCACATGCGCAGCACCGCGCGCAGCGCCGCCCACCGGCGGAGTGAGAGCGCGATTGGGCCGCACACGCTCTTACCTTGGCACGCGCCGGCACCAGTGCGTCTGCCGCGGCTATGACGCAACACAATCCAACACAATCCACTTTAATCCAATCCAAATCCAATCCAATCCAATCAATCAAAGCCAAGCCAAGCCAAGCCAATCGAATCCAATCCAATGCCCTTCGCGAGAGAGTGTTCGCTATCGGAGAGGAGAGCGAGAGAGTGGCTGCGGACAACAACGGACGCACGCGGACAACAACGGACGCACGCAGGAAGGACAGGGCCGCCGACAAGAGATGCTCTGAGCGTCGCATCTAAAAAACAAGAAAAGCAGAGAATTTCACGATAGCGGGAGATACCAAGCCGCTCGTCACGCATCACCGACGCCATGTGCCCCAAACACTTGCTGTACTACTGAGGGGCAGATAAGTAATCTCTTTCTGCGAGAGGGACAAGGAGGAAACACTAACACATTTATCTTTTCTGCGCAATATTTCTGCAGCTTCAATTATTTCTGTTGTTGTCTTTTATCTTTGTGTCTTGAAATGACCTGCGTTTTTTGAAAGATTGGGGCGCAGCCGCGGCAATCCTGACAGTGGACACCTAAGTGGCCACTAATCGCCGTATGTACGTTATAGTTATGTTCTTTTAATCTTTCATTAAAGCATCGTCCAGTTTGGCCTACGTACGTTTTCCCACAAGACAGAGGAACAGATTAGACGACGCCTTTAACACATTCAACAAACCTGTTTTTGTGCTTTATGGAGCAAGACTGCATTGTTCTTTTGGTTTTGTTTACTCTTGAACACATGGAGGAAAGCATTTTGGGAGCAGAAAACACAATTTCGACGCTAGCTCTTTTTTAAATTGTGCGCTATCCGGTGCATGTAAGGAATAACAGTAAGTTTATCCCGTTTGTTGCCTTCTACATCTGCTTCACTCTCTCGTCCCTCTCTTTTTAATCTCTGCATTATTGATTCTGCTACCGATGCTACCCCGCTATCAGAAGCCGATCAACCTCTTTACGAAATCTTTCTTGACAATAAAAAGTGGCACCGACCAAGAATGTTTAAAATCCAAAAAAGACGTTTCGGCTCCCGTACGGATGCCTTGTTCACAATCTGTGAACAAGGCACCTTGTGAACAAGGCACCCGTACGGAAGCCGAAACGTCTTTTTTGGATTTTAAACATTCTTGGTCGGTGCCAGTTTTTATTGTCATGTGTTTTCCTGACCAGACGGGTTTCCGTCCAACCCTCGATTTCGAAAGATTTCTTGTATCGAGTGAAAACAGGACTTGTTAAGCGCATCTTTTTAAAACACATTGTTATGATAGACCTTTTAACGAGTTTAGAATGAGATGAGTCAAAAGGTACAAGCCGTTTGCTGGCTCGTGGTTCGTACGCCCAGCAGATGTGATTGTGCGAAAAATGAAGCTTAAGGTCTAAAAACCGGATAGTTCTGTCCACGGGAATTTCAAAAGTTAAAACCAAAGGTTTAAAACATTGACGGAAATGACCTAAAACCTGGAACATTAACGATTGCAGACCTGCTTCGTCGGTGTTAAAAACTACTAAAAAGTCGTCGATGTTACGGAACATTTTGGTTACTTGTGTACTTGTGGAATCTTCAATTGGTCATGCAAATTGCGGTCGAGGTGCGCTAAAAAGAGGTCACTTCAAATTGGTGCGATGCAGGATCCGATACAGATCCGCTACAGATAATTGACGCCGCAGAAATATTGCGCAGAAAAGATAAATGTGTTAGCGTTCCCTCCTTGTCCCTCTCGCACAAAGAGATTAATTATCTGCGCCTCAGTAGTACAGCAAGTGTTTGTGGCACATGGCGTCGGTGATGCGTGACGAGCGGCTTGGTATCTCCCGCTATCGTGAAATTTTCTGCTTTTCCTGTGTTTTTTTTACTATTGGCATATATATGTGAAAAGCCAAGGAATAAAAGTCAGTTGTAAGTCAGAGCTCGTGGTTGTCACCTTCTTCTTCTTGTGGTTTGTCTGAGTTCGCGCTGTCCGCCTTTTGTAATCATGCACCAACCGCCCAAGCCTTAACCCTTGCAAGCATCGGTTTAATCAGCTTTCCCATCTTAAACTTTTCTGTGCATGTACGATGGGATGCATACTAGGTAATTGCAGTGATTGAATTAATTGCAGTAAACATTCAGTATGATATAGACAGTTCTTTTTGAACACCAGCCATAAAGATAAGCTAAGCGAAAAAAGGCACTTGCCTACCTAATACGGAATTTCCTGAAGAGCCATACCTCTATTATTATTTATTTAAAAATGCAGTTCTTATTACAAGTATAAAAACTGTTATCATAATTGTTTTATCACATTACCAATTATGAGTAAATGGACCGCGGAGCGCATTTTGGTTTACAATATATGGTTTCACTGATGGGCTGTTGTATTGTTTCTAGCACTCTGTTTAACAAATGTGCCTGTAGGTGGCAAAGATTCTATGCTCAGATTTTGTGCAAAACAATGGCACAGATGTTATGATTATGTACAAATATCTTGCAGAAACATGCCATCTGAAATGTCTTTCTAGAGCCTCGTTATTCTTGTATACTTGGCTCCTTGTGTGATGCTTCAATTGTACGTGCTTCTATTACTTTGCTTACGAATTCACTGCTGCTTTCGTTGCTCATTGCTCATTTTGTAAAGCCTTTTGGGTGTGAGGGGCCTAAGAAAGACAGTTTTTTTTTTCCGTATCCCACTCATTCTAAAACTTGGATGTCTAAACAAATGTTTAACAAAAAATAAAACAGACTTCTTTCTGACTTTGCATGCATTCGCTTTTCAAGTGTGTGTCGCGTAAAAGACAAAAGCAAGGTATAGCGTTCTACCTTAAGTGGGGTGATAAGGGCTTTAATTTATTGAAGAACGTGTCATGTATCAAACTTGGTAGTAACATTATTGCCATGTGCGGCACATCTAAAACACTTTGAGGAGTGACTGCGGGGACGCAGGATGAGGCGCCACTGGCACGAGTCCGCACAATGTGCACAAACCATGCTAAAATGGAAAATGTTTCGGTTCAAAGAAAAAGAAACGAGTTTAGTTTGAAAGATAGGTGCTGAGCATCGAAGCCTAAAGGTAGGCATAAGGAATACAAGGTTTGGATATCCATTAACTAGGGAAGAATTCAGCAGTGTTTGCAAGTAGTTTCATGGAGGCTTTATGAAATTTTCAAGCAAGAATAAATTGAGATCGCATTTAATCGGTACGGTTAGAAGTCATCCGAAGGCGGGGGAGAATGGGCGTGGGAGAAAGGAGCAGGTCTTGCGCTTTAATTGCAGCGTGCTAGCTGTAACTCCTTCTATCGGCTAATACGCATTGGTGTTTTGCCAACAGGCTCTTCTAATGGCATCTGCGGTGCTGGCGGGGACGAAAGGAGTCTTCTGCGTGAGCAGTTCCCAGCTGGCGGCATGCGTGCTGACGGAGGCAACGTCCGACTTCGCCATGGCACTGTCCCTGGTGAGATGCCGCTCTTTTTGTCCAAAAAAATGCTCCTGATGATACGCTCTGGAGAGAGAGAGAGAGAGAGAGAGAGAGAGAGAGAGAGAGAGAGAGAGAGAGAGACTTTGATAGATGAAAGAAGTGAAGTCGTCAGTTTTCTCAGTTAAGAACCATTTTCCAGCGTCTTAGGAGAACCTGATCAGCCGAAGAGTAGAGGAATCGGATCTTCAACGATTGAGAGTGTACACAAATACACGGCCAGGAGACTGAGGTATACACTAACGTGGAAATAATTGAAGCCCACGCAATCCGAAACCACTGGGAGAAATGCGTTAACCAGCCGTCTCTCCCACTATCTCAGGCCGAAAAATTGTACTTAGATAAAAACATGTGACGGAATACCTGGTTTCAAAGTGCAGAAAAAAAGGCATCCTATTTTAATACCTCGGGCTTTCTCTCCCCTCTTTTGGTGTCTTTATAAACATGAACATGAACCTCGCCACACTTTCTGTTTTGATGCAAGTGTGCACAATCACTTACGTTGGTTGTGCACTGCCAGTGGTGAACGCGCGCAGCCGGCTTAGGTGCGGCCCAACACAGGTGCACGGCGACTGCGCAGCAAGTGCACTTCCCTGCCTGCTGGTCTAGCCACGTTGGCGCTTTCCTATGTAGTGTTAGTGCGACGCTTTTATTTCTGGCTGCATATTAAAAGTAGCCAAGGACAATTCACCATTTCCGAGTGGAACGAGTAATCCTCCCCACCAGTGTCGACGGAGGAATGGCAAAGCTATGCTACAGATGTGCGCTCCCGACACGTAAGAAAAAAATAAAGTCGTTTAACGAAGCTTTTGTACAAAGCTTTATAGAAATCTTTTGGCATGTACCATAATTTCCTGAGCTAAAGCGAACGTATAGATGCGGAAAATGTAGGCTAGTGTGTAGGGCTCCTGCGCTGGAGTTTGGCGACATGCAGCGCCCAATCGTGTCCAACGCCTCCGGGAAGTACAAAAGCAGACGACCCTCCCCGCCCTCCATTTTTTTTTAATTACAAGCCGGAGGGAAGGTTAATTGCAGTTATTTTATTCACCTTGTGGCGCGTTTATATGACTGCATACTGAATGAAATAGCCCTTAAAATAGTTCCAGAGGCTAAACAAAATAATTTCCGCTACAACGTGCCGATTTTGGGGGTTTTTTTTAGTGAGCTGTGGTGATCATCGCGACAGTATCATCAGGTCGGGTGGTCTAACTTCCTGATGATAATTATCTTTCGTTCATCTTGCCTGCGGATGACAAAGGAAAGTTCACAAGAAGCATAATAAGAAGGTTGCTGACCCTGAGGTAACTAAATGGTTGCTTCAGCATGAGCATGCCAGCGGACGCTGCTGGCCTGCGACGCCTTGAATACGAGTGGAAAATTTGTTTTGTATTTTCGGAAAATAAATGATTCTTGCTTAACATTTTGCGCAACATGGTTTACAAACGGCCGGGTACACGTACACCAGCGAGTAGGTAAGGCAACGGCGTCAAATAAACAAATTGAGCGGAATTACAGGACGCGAATCAAGAACCGAATCGCAAGTCCGTTCCCTGTGTAGATGTGTACTTCTATAATAACATAACGCAGCCGCATACACGGTGCACGGCCCAAATATTTACACACGATTGTCACTGACTGTGTTAGTTATCTTTTAGTGCAGGGGTCGTCGTTCACAATGTGTGTGTGAGTGCTTTATTGATACAGAAAGTGGAAAAGAAGTGGACTGGGGTGGATATCTAGAACTCATTTTGAGTTCACCAGCGCACAACCCAGCCTGAGGGAAGGGGAGAGGGGAATGAAAGGGGATAGGTCAGAACAAGTGGGCACAGAGAAGGAGGGAGAGAAAGAAAGAGATAAGGAGTGCGTAAGGCTGGCCGGCAGACATTGGGCTAGCGGCCAGCCTTACGCCGGTAGCCGACACGCCAGTTTTGTCCTCAAATGGGCTTAGATGGTGAGACAAGAACAGATAATTCATCGCTTCCAGTTGCATTGTCCCCCATCTTCACACTTCGCCAGGTTATTGTCAAATTTTATTGGCAATTCGCTGATATTTTTCTCTTTGCCTTCAAAGACACTCCCCACCTCCCACCCGATTTGCCGTCCAGCCCTCCGTCGTGTTGGCTTCATGCAACTTGGCCCTACACCTGAAAACGTTGCTGACCCTTTGTTGCTGACCCTTTTACCCTTTGCTGTTTTACCGCCACTACTTTCGGAATCCCAAACATATTTAACGCTTCTGACGATCGCTGCATTTTGTGACTGAGCCACAGAAAAAACGGCATGCTAGCGCTGCAATATGTATTCGTAGATATGACGCAAACCAGCAGTGGTTATTGAAAATGCACGCATAAGTGTGCAGGTCCGCAAAAGCACGGCTCACCGGAGCAGAACAGCCTACGGTTCGTGAGGCCCGCTGGCTTTTATGCGCGATAATCGCCGGTTGCGTTACTCTTCTTATTTGATCGGCAGTTGTTGAAAAGTCCTTGTCACTAAGTGTATTAGTATAAACAAGAAGCTTTCACTTCATACCGCCACTGATCGGTGAATCTGCGAGTGGCAGAGCGCCACGTCCCAGCACTTTCGTCGACGCTGTAAACGTATTTAGCGCTGCAAAGGTTTTTCCCCTAATGCCAAGTTGATCGCCGGACGAGATAGGACGCGTCAGGGGTGGGATGGAGACCATGTAGCAAAACAATCGGGAGTATCGAGCTCATTTTGCTTCTGTCAACACGGGATCGCCGCAGCTATGTATTACCCGGAAGTACTTCCCGGAAGCCAGTTTCGCAGCGCCCCCTGGGCAGCCCACGAGCCCTATATCTGTTGCATGAATATTATGCTCTTCGGCGTATCACAAATTTATAGGGGAAGGACATCTCGGCGAACCCAGGCAACCTTTCTGGTATCGATTTATGGATGTTGCTTCCCGCGCTGTGCGACGCTAACTAAAGCATTCCTGTCATAGCAAACTGCATAAGGCCAAAGCCAAGTGGCGCTTGTGAAGAACGACGCAAGGTTACTGTAGCAACAAAGTTAATTTTGATTTGATTTGATTGCGGGGTTTAACGCGCCGGCGGCACACAGGCGATGAGGCGCGCCGTATAGGAGGGCTCTGGATTAATTTTGACCACCTGGGGATCTTTAACGTGCGTCGAAATCTCGAACAGATGGGTGTTTTCGCTTTTTCCCTCAAGCAAAGTTAATTTCACCGGCCCTGTGTTCCGGAATAAACTAGCCGAAAAGCACAATCGTTGAAGAAGCAGCCAACCAAGTGACATGGGATTTCGCGCGTCGGCAAAACAAATACAGAGGCGTTCGGTGTCCATATTGATCTAGGAGCGACATAGCGCAATCTATGGACGACACAATACGATAGACACCGGTTTCATAACGCGAGGGGACCCGCCGTGGTGGCTCAGTGGCTAAGGCGTTGCGCTGCTGAGCACGAGGTCGCGGGTTCGATTCCCGGCCGCGGCGGCCGCTTTTCTGATGAGGCGAAAAGCAAAAATGCCCGTGTGCACGAGATTCGGCGCACGTTAAAGATCCCAGGTGGTCAAAATTAATCCGGAGCCCTCCACTACGGCGCGCCTCATCGCCTGCGTTGCGTCGGCGCGTTAAACCCCTACAATCAATCAATCATAACGCGAGGGACCCAGGTACAATTGTGACCAGGGGAAGCACTTTCCAAAGACGATAGTCTTTCTTGGCTACTTAAACCCAGAAATTTTTATGTCTGTGTGTCTGTCTGTCTGTCTGTGACTCGATTCAGCCACCCGGCCAAAGTAACACAAGGCCTGCGCAATAGTCTTATGTAGCACAGCTAAATCTACCCGTCTAAGTCCGGTGTAATGTTCATACTTGCACACATTGTTGAAGAAGAACAGGACGTGACGCAAATATAAGACAACAAATTAATACAGAAGTGATATATTTGCAGCGTTCCTTTATTAAAAATTACACCATCTTCCCGTGGGGAACCCTGATGAGGATGCGAAGCATCGTGGCGGTTCCGTGTGGTTCCATTGTGTTTGCCGTTATGTCGAGTGATCTGGTTTTTACTAGCGCAAGAGGGAATTACGCGTCCGGGTCCACACCGGTGGCAAAGGCACGCAAGTGCTGTTGTGTTACGGTGAGTAGGCGGTGGTTCTCGAGGCGCCGAAACTCGTCATCATGTTCTTGTCGATGTTGTCTCTGTGGTAGAATTGGTAGTCTCCGTCAGCTTTGGTGAGGTAAAGGTTGTTGACATTGGTGCACCGGCTGAGAGCAATGTACACGCCCTCCTCTTCGCAGCTTTGTCTTCTCGTCCTTCTTCTTCTTCGGCGGTTCCCCTACGGGAAGATGACGACGGTGGTTGAACGCGAACCTATCTCGTGATGGATTCTTTGGTTGGCCAATCCCTAGGGGCATCCTGCCACAATCAGCATCAGAGGCGCTGCGGACGGGGCTGGTTGAGCTGCAGGGCGCGTGGCGGTTCCCGCCACAGCTTTCACACGGGAAATTCAGCATCCCCATCTAAAGTTTTCAGTTCGTTGTTTCCGTTGACGTTCAGCTTCGCGCGCCTTCGTTGTATCAGTAGCTTCTTGACGTAGTTTGAATGAGTCAAGGACATAAGGCGCGTTCGTAGCACTTGCTCCTGTCCCGGATTCGTAGCGTAGTGGGAAGAGCACCGCGTACCTCCCGTTGCGGCCAGAGAGTCGTGGGATCGAAACCGGGCGCCGCTATTTCTTTTTTTTATAGTGTAGTATCGCGGAGCTGTGGGTGTAAGGAGGAGAGTTGCGCATGCGCAGTGAGCGTGTGGACGGCGCCGCCATCAACGACGCAGGACAAGGAGAGCCTAAGAAATGCTCCGCATTTAAAAAATCATACATTCTTGACTTCTGCGAAACTAAATACTTCATCAACTGCAGAAAAAAAATTCCCTCCGCCGTCGCCTGCTGTCGCCCCGCGCCACCATAGCTTCTGGCGCCATTTTAAGTAATCAACCGGCAAACAGTTACGAAAGGTTCCACTAGATATGTTCCACGTTCTGCTCGGAACGCACGTGGAGTAGGGCAACCGTCGTTCTAGTAACAGTGAAAGTAGGGCGCCTCCATTCACGCGCGTCTCCGCCAACGGCAGCGTTGGCATCCAGACACCCAGCCTGGAGCAGTGGAAGGCGTAAATTTAAAATGATTTAAGCAAACCTTTGGCATCTTTACCTTGGGAGGAGCGCGACGCAAACGAACAACATGAGTGGTGAGCGGGAAAGCAAGGGAGGCATTTATTTGGCAAAACTCAATAAAGACTATCATCTTTTGTCGAGATTTGCAACGAAAGGAGCAGATACGCGGCCATTTATTTTCTTTCGTTTGGCAGCACACGGTATTGTTCCGCGCTGCTGTTAACCCCGCACTTTCGGTGCTTTGGCGTGCCCCATTGGTTGGGATGCCGGCTTCACGGCGTGAAGTTGCCGGGTTCGATTCACGTGGCCTCCTAACGCCCTTTTCTTTTCTTTTCTTCCCAACACCTGCTCGTGGGCTCCTCATCTCCTCGCCACTTTCCTTCACGATTCTTGGCCAAGTGTTCTCCCCTTTTTCACTTCGCCGATTATGATAGTTTTCTGCTATGATCCGCGTGGAAAGAGCTCAAGCTTAAACAGCTCCTCTGTTGCTACTCCTTTAACACGGGTGGCCTTGTACCCTTTAGGTAGGGTTCTACTGTACAGGTGCCGTCATAAGTAATTGGAGCACGGGAGCTGTGGCCGAACTGCATAGGAGCACCAGTGGATCTGCACCAGCGGTAAACGAAACGAGCAGGACACGCATGCGCGCCTGCTCACGGTGATAGCCCATCTACACTTCTCAACCAACTTATTTTAACGCGGCTTCGAGCATTATTCGCAGCATACTCGTCTCAGCGATAGCGCTGATAGTAGAGGCGGTATCTGGCAGCGTCGCTCACACACTTTCAGCGCACGCGAGCTGCTGGAGAAGAGTCGCAGTCGCAGGGATCTGAAGTGACAATTTTTCTTTTCTAATATTTTAGCTGGGTATGCTATCAGCGCCAACGCTGAGACCAGTATGTCGCGAACAACGCTCGAAGACGCGTTAAAAGAAGTGCGTTGAGATTCATAGAAGGGCCATCTGCGTCGGCAGGCACGCATGCGTGTTCTGCTCCTGTAGTTTACCGCCAGTGCAGCTACACGGCGCTCCTATGCGGCTCGGCCACAGCTCCCGTGATCCAATTACTTTTGACGGCACCTGTACCTTGCTAGCTGAGCAAGGGCTACTTGCGGTACGCGTATCAGCGTAGTGTCCCCTCCCTCCCTGTTTTCCCCGTTTTGCGTTGCTTTCGCTCGGCATTATTTCACCTAGGGTGCTTTACACCTGCCTTGGGTAGGTTTGGGTAGCACGCGGCGCCTCAAGCAGGCGCAGTATCCGAAGGAATAGGCCCTGTGATTTCTCCTCCCGATGCCGTCCGGGTGTGCAGGTGGGTTGCGCCACATGAGCTCGTGCCTTCCCCGTCCTCGTCTTCGGCATGGCGGACCCTTAGCGCGCAGATCGCTACAATACAAACGGAAATACAGAAAAACCCACACGAATATGACATGCACTGCGAGTAGCGCATTCTAACCCACAGCTAAACGCGGCTATGAAAATTTAAAAATCAGAAAATGGCAGCATCTCTACTCCGGAGATGATGGCGAGGGTGCTGAGTACGGGAACTAGAAATGACATCCAAGTTGAGCCCCGAGTGACATCCGATTTGCGCCCCGACCGTCATTCTGTTTGAGCAGTGAGTTGCACCTTGATTATTCCCTAGATGAAACTGCAATTGACGGCTCAAATAGAATTTAGCTTGAATTTCGCTTGTTGGTGCTGTGCGCACGGATGGACGCGGACGGAAATTGGGAGGTCCTAAGGTACTCCGCACCGTTCCAGGCGAGGGAGGAAGCCGTTTGACTCTCGGGTACTGACTCACGGCTGTAGCCTAATAGGTAAGACGACTGACACTAACTCTGTCGAGGTCTACCAGACACAGGCTCGAATTCCCCCGGTGCTTGTGCGTTTTTTTTTTTTTGCGATTGTAAATGCTATGCGCACGGGCGCGGACGAACATCGTGCGGTCCTAAGGTACTCTGCGCCTGAAGAAGCTCCGCTTAAATGCTTGCACATTCTTAGCAAGTCTCCAAATTTCTGCGCACTTTTTCTTTTCTGTGCTAGGGTAGCACCTGCTGCAGCCAATCATGGGGCGGCCATGACTTCGCCGAATCGCTTTTTGAGCGACAAGCCACGAAAAGAACAACACCTCGCGGCTTTTTTTTTGTATTTATTGCCTGTCTTTGACAATTCACAACAGATTACATCTCAACATTGCAAATATATACACATACAAGAGGTGGAGTTGCCAGCCACTACAGGGCTGACTTTGTCCATGTAAAATGCCCTCTTCATTGATTAGTTGCTCTATTTGCGGCAGCCAATCAGGTAGTTCCTGGTGGAACTTAATAACTTCAACAAATCGCCAATGCTCTCTTTGAAATACTCCCTTGCACATCGCGCATCACATCATTGTACACCTTGCTGTACGAGAGCGCCATATACTATGAGCGACCCCAGTGCCATGACTAAATCGTAAGGCACTCCATCCTCATTGTCTAGTGCAAGGAAACGTATACCGTGAAGGATCTAGTGGGAAATCTTTGTGTGATGTTCTCTGTAGCACATCCCAAAAATATACTTCCTCCCAACAATGCTAAAATACGTGATCTATTGTCTCGGGTATTTAGAACTAAAAACAATTCTGTCCCCATGGTACGAATAACCCCTTTCTTTCATAAACGTTCGTACTATTAATGTTCTGTATGTAACCTAAACATAAAGATATTGACACCTGGTTGAATCTGCATTCTTTTAAACCAATTCTTCTTTAACCAATTCTTTTATCGCAGAGTTATCCGGCTGCTCGTAACGCTTTTTCGCAGGAAGCCACACAGAGCATGGAGCAGTGTGGTTTTACTTCGGTGGTACGTCGTGAAACCATCACAGTGTAGTTTGTAGTAGGGTGTCGGAACGAAATGTTTTCGTTCCGGTTTCTGTTCCGTTGCATAAATAAAGGTTTCGTTCGGGTTCAGCTCAGGAACGGAAAAAAATAATCGTTCGTAACGGTTCAGCACAATTCCGTTTTCCGCGCAAGAAAAACATACATTGGTAATATATGCAAAAAAACACAGATAATTAAAATCTGTTTAAAAGATGAAGTGATGCTAGGTAATTTTTGTAAAAATGTCCGTTAGGCAGCTCGATTGCGCACAAAAAAATTCCGGGGGCGCTTGAGCACTCCTTGTCGTATATGTCTTGATGGCGGAGCTGCAAATGACGCTCCAACGGGAACCATGGTCCCCCGAAACTATAGATATGCCAGAAGCCCTCAATACGGCACCCACGTGTGATTGAGCGGCAGTCGTAGATGAACCATCGTCGACCGCTATTTGTTTTTGGGGCGCCCCAGGGAGGGGGGAGGATACAATTTCTAGGTGCGAACACTCAGAGTTTCCGGGTAACCGGCGTGCTTCGCGCGTACGTTTTATTCTTGCGTATGCCGGCTTTGTCTGGGAGCCGAATATTAAAATTCTTGTGAATGAATTTGAGACAATTGAAAATCCGATGTACGCTTTGTTACCAACTCGTATAATTGTGCTTTTATCGTTAAAAGTTTAAAACCGTCTGTCTCGTGGAACACTCTAAAAACTCCCGTGTTGAAAGCTTTCGCACAATCTTAAAAAGAATTGTGCGAAAGAAGGTAGCAGGGGGACACATCAGTACCTACCGGCCCCACGATACATCAAGACGAAAATATAACAGCCAGAAATTGTCGAATATGGCATGGCGCACCTCCGCATCGGAAGCGTCTTTTTTCTAAAAACTATCATAGAGAGGAAAGCTTTTCCTAACACAGTTCTTTCCTACCCCAATGAAATGGTTTTCCGTTGCCCTATGACACCACGTGCGGTACTAGTGCAGCATGACTTATAGCTGTTTTCATTGAGCGGCGGCTGTAATGTTGCTGCTTTCGCTGCTAGTCGTGTAGCCCTTTGGGCGGCCGTCAAGGGACTGAGCCGCGCTTGTCGGCGTAACCGAGCGAACCATGCCAAGACCGATGAGTGAAAGAAAAAGCGAACGAATAAAAGAAAATCATAGGATGAGAGGTCGCGAAATTGGGAGGGGAGAGTGGTTCGCCGTGGCGGCGCTAGCCAGCGCTCTCCTAAAAGTGTGCGGTGGGGGAGGGGGGGGGGGCAGCATGCTGTGCCCGCACGAGGCCCTCTACGGCGCAACGCTTGCAGTTAGCTTAGCGTTCGCTTAAGACGCCGTTCGCGGTACCTTCCCGGTACGCACTTCACGATGCCGTCGTAGAGAGAAGAGCCCACCAGCGAGTGCTGCGTCAGCGCACTGTTGCTGAGCCCAAATATCGCATTAGGGAGTATCGCAATCGCCAGCCAATTTTTCTATCTCTATTCCTATCAAATGTTTATGATATTCGTGCTTATATCGAGCATAACACACCACCGGCAACAATTAATTAGTGACTAATTATTAAGTCCCCGAAGTCTGCATCGCCGCCAGATGCGCGCAGTGATCACGCGGGCAGCTCAGCACCGCGCCTATCTACACAGACGGAGAGGGTATGAAAGCAGCCAACAAGCATGCCGAAGGAGAGAGAGCACCTGGCAGACGAAAGGCGATGTTATGCCAGCGAATGGACGGAAATCTCCCACCTAGCTACATGGAAATTCAAATGAATCCCGAAATACCTGAAAAAAAAACACTCAAAATGAAAAACGAAACAAGATGTTTTTGGTTTCGCTCCTCAAAAAATAGTAAATAGCGTCTTTGGTTTTGTTCTCGGCAAAAATATAGTTTTTTTCGTTTTTCGTTTCCGGTTTTTGTTAAGCCCCGACACCCTGGTTTGTTACGTCCAAGCAGTCATACAGCTACTGTAAGATCTACTCAAGAGGTCAGTGGCCACGCGCCCCGGCCTTTCGTGTGAAAGGATAGCTCCCGCCGCTCGGTCTAGCGGAACAGCACTGCCAACACTACGCTGTGGCCGTCGTCATTTCGCTGCGGCGTGTTCGGGAGGCGGCTTGTCTGGATGCCGAGAATCCCGCGAGAATCCCCTTTATGAAGGCAGACGGCCCCGCCAAGTTCCGAAGAATGTGCGCGTAGCTGACAACGAAGGGGGCATTGTTTTTAAAGACGATAGTCTTTATTGGGCTGCTTAAACCCAGAAATTTTGGTCTGTCTGTATGTCTGTCTGTGACTCGATCCAGCCACCCGGCCAAAGTAAAACAATGCTGCGCAATAGTCTTATATAGTCACAACTAAATCTACCCGTCTAAGTCCGGTGTAATGTTCATACTTGTCAACCTTGTTGAAGAAGAACAAGACATTACGCAAAATAAGACAGCAAATTAATACAGAAGTAATATTTGCAGTGTTCCTTTATAAAAAGTCATAAATGCTTGATATTTGCGAAATTAAATACTTCATCAACTGGAAAAAAAATTCACTCCGCCGTCGCCTGCTGCCGCCCGCGCCACTATAGCTTCTTGCGGCATTTTAAGGAATCAAGGCAACAGTTACGAAAGGTTCCACTGGAAAGGTTCCACGTTCTGTTTGCAACGCACGTGGAGTGGAAACGCGGTTCTATAAACGTTAAGTGGGGGGCCTCGATTCACTCGCGTCTTGGCCGTACAGCAGCGTTGGCATCGAGACATGCGGCCTGGAGCAGTGGAACGCGGTAAATTTAAAATGATTTAAGCAAACCTATGGGGTCTTTACCTTGGGAGGAGCGTGACGCAAGAGGAACAACATGAGAGGTGAGCGGGTCTCTTGTCTTGTCGACAGGTGTCTTGTCGATTTGCAACGAAAGGAGCAAATACGCGGCCAATTTTTTTCTGACCACGCGGCAGCGGCGGCTTTCCCGCGAGATCCCTTTGTCGCGCGCCACCGAAGGAACGGCTGTCTTTCGGTAGCCGCCGCTTTTCGCCCCACCCTTCGGAGTCATGTGAACTCGCCGCCGCGTCCTTGCTAACCTGCGCACAGGCTTTTGGCCCGAAGGTGGTGGCGCCTGATCGAATATTCGGCAAATGGCTGAGTGACAACTGTCTACGTGTATTTGGCCCCTCCCTTACGCGTGCAGGAACGCTAAAGGGGCGTTCCCGAGAGAGAGTAATACCGAGGTGTTATAAGGTCGAACTTGGCCGTTAAAGAGCGCTTTTGTCTGAGCTGTCAGCTTGGCAGTTCAAGGGGAGAGAAGGAGTCTCGACCGCTGAAGCTAGGCTGGGATTTGTGAGCCCCCTAAGCTCGCGGTAGACTTGAGGATCGCGTCGGAAGTTTAGGGTACAGCTGTGTACCGGGCAACTAGATGGGTCCTGCGTCAGAAACAGAGTCCTGGCCGTCGTTTCTCGAGCGGGTTGTGCACACTCCGAGCATATGAGAGTTAGACGGAGTTTGAGCGAAGTTCTCGAGTGACTTGTACGCACTCGGAACTATGGTCTAGCTGAAGTTTGAAGTTTTCGATTTTTATTACTCATGTACCCAGTTACTCTAATGTAAATAGTTGTATATAAAGTCTTCGTTCCCCTCATCAAATCCAAACGCATCAAGTTCGTCAATTCAACCGTCGCCTTTGAGAACTTCAACACCATCGCCCAGTGAGCCTCCTGCCAAATCAACCGGAGCCCGGGCGATTGGGTTCCTGATCGGCACCGGACTTCGGGGAAACAAACATCAACAATCTTTACTGCTGCTAATCTTTCATTCTTTTTTCGACTGCCGTGAAGCCCAGTCCCGAAGCACTATTCGTGTGGCGAAGCCCCTAGACCAGTGCTGGAACCCTATCACTGTAAAGTCTCTTCATTGGTTTTAGCAGGTCGGGTATCGCCGTAAAAGAGCCCATGCGCAATGCGATACGCATGAAGCAATGACAAACTCGAAACGCCAAACGCTCAGCGCCAACGTGAAGTTGGACGAAAAAGGCGCAAGTATCAAGGTAAAGCGGACTTTGGAAAAAGCAGTTATTTGCTCTATTTTCTTCTGCAAAAAAACCCACACTCCGTGTCCTTGTGTACCTCTGGGACAAAAATATCTTTTTTCCTATTCCCAGCAGTCTCGCGAGCTAATAAGTTCATCATGGAGCAACCACGTCAGTTGTACAGTTGCTGGCTGTAAACAAAGGGCCGAGGGCCGGTTCTGTTTACCACGAAACTACGCCGCGTACGTGACACAGGCCGTTTATCTTAATCAAAGCGTTTCAGTCAAGGGAAGTTCTGGGGACCAAGCGCGACTCGTGGTGTCAATCATGGCGGGAAAACAGCGAACATCTTGTCACAGTCTAAGGTTCTTTAGATGCAAAGCACCTCTTGCTGTCGGCTCCGTCTTCAGTCGTCCGTCGTCCATCCATCCGCCGGCCCAGGAAGACACCGGCAACACTGCCGCTCCAGCATCTCATGGTCGGGGCTATGTCCCTCCCTTGTGGCGCCGTCCACACCCCCACTTTGCATTCTCGACTCATATCGTGCCGACCCAGGAAGAAACCGGTAACACTGTCGCTCCAGAAGACAAAAAAGGGTAAGACGCCACCGGGCGTTCAGCAAGCCGAGCATGCGCAGTGGGGGTGTGGCACGGCGCAACAACGACAAGGGAGGGACATAGCCCCGTCGCATCTAATAAAATTACACCATCTTCCCGTAGGGGAACCCTGAGTAGTATGCGAAACAGCCATGGGCTGAACGCAATTTCCCATTTCGTAGTTCCGGTAAGTGAAAAGTGGTAGTTACCATGGAAACCAAACTAAATATAACGGTAGCTACGTTCCTCAACCTAACGGAAACGACGAACTCAAAACTAATGGGCACTTGAATCGACCCCATGGCTGCTTTGTATACTACTCAGGGTCCCCCTACGGGAAGATGGTGTAATTTTTTTCCGCACCAATTCCCTAGCAGACAGCATTACTTAGAGGCTCATAACGGTTTCTTTTGGAGATTGCCGGTTGTGACAAAGGCAAAAATTACGAGTTTCAAACGAGCTGCAAAAGTCACGCACATATAGACAGACGCACCAGATTGAACTAAAGCGAGAATAAACCAGGGTACGAAAAGATCTCTAGCAACGCGCACGTCCTTTTGTTTCTGTTTTATGGAACACTTTGTTTTATGGAACACTAAGTGAAGTGGTTTTAAGCACGGAGCTGGTTAAGCTAGAGCTTGGTCAGTTGACGCCAGCAGCTAAATTCAGGGAAGCTTGCACACACGCGCAAGACTTGAATGGCGGAGCTGTTGTAGGTGAGAATTGCCGGACACATAGTGAAGTGTCTCTATCATCGTTTATTTCCATTATTGCGCTGCTAGTAATCGTCGTTATATGTATCGAAGAGGTCGTTGTCGTCTTCGCTGCGAGTGGTGGATGCAAAGTCATCCTCAGCATTGTACACATCCACCAGCTCTTCCTCATGGACTCGAGGCAGCTGTGGTGAGACTTCCCCCAAGCCGGGTGTCTCTTCAGCTGTAGCATTACCACTGGAGTGTTTTTTACATGCGCGGTAGCGCTTGACAGCTACGCCGGAGTTTCTTTGCGAAATCTACAGCGCGAACGGGGCACTCGGCGGTCGCCGCGAGGCACGCGTTCACGAACGCTGGGTGTTTTCTCGCTCCTCAGAATTTTTATGAGTTTTTAACACGATAGCTTTTAGGATCATTTTGCGATTTCCTCGTGCCTGCTTGCCGTCCGCTATCAGCCGTGCTCATCAGGCGTCCACGTAAATACGTCACCGCCTTCCACTCGGAAGCTACGACTGAGGCAGCAAGATTTGAGGGCTCCGCCGAACTGTATTTTGCCGCAACGGCAACTCATTTTTGGAAAGGAGGACAATGATACAACACCGGATACGAAAGAAAAGACACGCGTTTTCAGCACGTGCCGCGCCTGCGCGGTGAAGCTAGTTCTATGCCGATTCTGTGGTAGCATGCTCGGCAGACACGGTCGCCAACCACGCCGGCAACTTACGTCATCACACAAAAGCGTGTTTCGACCAGAAGATCAAAAAATATAAATTTCCGTAATTCATCCGCCAATGCGGCACGTGGGATACGAGGCGCGCCGTAGTGAAAGTCTCCGGAATAATTTAGACCACCTACGAACTTTAACTTGTCCTGAAATTGCGACACAACGGTGTTTTTGTGAAAACGGGCGCCGCGGCCGGGGTTTGAATCCGCGTCCGTGGGCTCAGCAGCGCAACGCTTTACCTACTGAGCCACCGCGGCTTTTTTTTTCTTCTTTATTGCCATACTTTGACATAAAACAAGCACGCAAAGCAAGGAAAACAGGTACACAAAGCTGTAACATACATTGCTAAAACTGCTAACAGTCTTTTGTTAGCAGAAAATCGCTAAAACTGCTTAAGGTTTGTCAGCGACCCCATTACTGGAAGCCATTCCGGGGGGTTCAGGCTGAGTCTTCCAAACCTTTAGAATTAAACGAACAGTTTCTCCAAAGTATTCCTTGGAACGCTTAGCATCAACATCGCGGTGGCGTATAGCCATGCGAGATTTCCAAATGCCGTGCAGAGCCAAAACCATCACCACATCGTACGGCAACCCGCCGTCATTCTCGATGGGTATAAACCTGATTCCGTAGGCGTCTAGAGGGAAATCTTTCTTTAAAGTCCGCTGAAGCACGTCCCAAAAAAAGACCCCATCCCAACATTCTAAAAACACGTGTTCTACTGTCTCCGGCTTTTTGCACGGATAACAGTCGACTCCCCACGGAACGTAAAGTCCTTTCTCTTTTCGCCACGTTTTGACTGGTAGGACACCCGCGTGGAGCTTAAAAAAGAACGTTTTAACCCGTGGCGGTACCGCCATAGATTTCACGCGTTTAAGCACATCCTGGCCTGGCCCTGCACGGTACATTGACCGGTACAGTGGAACTGGAAATACAGAGTCAACGAGATCATTATACAATCTTTTCCGCGTTACCCTAGATAGGTATTCTAGCGTGAACCGGGCACGCAAAAACTGGGTCGCTTGAACAACTTCGCGGAAGTATCCCTTCATTGTCAAGACAGGGAAACGTGCTGACGCTATAACAAAATCGGGTAACACCACAGACAACTTCATTTGGCAAACAGTACGCAAAAAGGGGTCCTGTACATCCCGAAGGAATAGAAAACGATTGAGAACCTGTCGCAAAAACAAATGAGACAAGGAAAGGCCCCCGCGACGCACGCGCCGAAACAAGTTCGTTCGACTCGGTTTTTTCCCACGTGGACTCCCAAATCAACACTGCAAAAACGTGGTGCAACGCCTGCACATGCGCACGCGAACAGTCTAACACCTGGAGCACGTACCATATTTTGCTTATCAAGAACACATTGCAGACTGAGGCTCTTGCAAAAATGGAGAGCCCAGTGCCTTGCCATTTTTCTGCTTTATCGCGCAATTCAGCTGTCTGTCCGCGCCAATACGGATCGCTGTCCTCGTAGTTTTCCAGAGGCACACCTAAGTATCTGGTTGGCGTCGTCTGCCAGCTTATGTTTTCAAACACCTCCGGGGCTTCATCCCATTGGCCGTGCCAGAAACCTAAACATTTTTGCCAGTTCACGCTGCTGGCACTGTATTTACAGAAGGCCTTTAGTGTCTTTACAGCACCGCTAATGCTGCTTTTACCAACAAATAAAAGTGCAATCGCGTCAGTATAGGCCAACACGCGCACCTCACACGACTGTAGTCGAAAGCCGTTGATGGTTTTGCTTTCATTAATACTCAAACAAAACGCTTCTACATATACACAGAAAAGCAATGGGGACAACGGGCAACCCTGACGTACGCCACGTTGAACCTTCACTGCTTTGCTGAGCGACTTGTTCACAACAAGGCTAGTTGAACACCCACTATACGCCATGCGCACTCCCTGAAGAATAACAGCCCCTACATTTATGTGCTCTAACATGGCTATAAGGAGCTCGTGTGATACCTGATCGAACGCCTTCTCCGGGTCTACCTGGAGCATTGCTAGAGAACCTTGAGTGCTGTCGCAACACTCAAGAACACTTCGAGCAGTATGAATGTTCGTAACTATTGACCGCCCCTTTATACCGCATGTTTGATGCTGTCCAACGATATCCTTAATGACAGACTGCAAGCGACTAGCCAGAATCTTCTTTAAAATCTTATAGTCTACATTAGTGAGACTGATTGGGCGATACCCAGATAAAACTCGGAGTTTGGCGTCATCATCTGACTTAGGAATAAAAATGGTGTGCGACTCAAGAAAAGACGGTGGTAGCACACCGTTCTGATAAGCCTCAGCGTATAAAGTACACAAGACCAGACTTAGGGACTCTTTAAACTTTTTATAGAATGCAGCGCTTAGCCCATCGGGGCCAGGCGTCTTTCCTGGGCTCAACTCCTCTATAGCTTTTCTTACTTCATTCTCCGTAATGTCTGTTTCGAGCAGTGCGGACATCTCTTTGTTTAGGCATGGCAACAATCTCATAAATTCATCAAACGCCACGATATCAATAGCGTGACGTGCAAAGAGCTTGTCATAAAAGTTACAAAAACAGCGTTCTATGCTGGCTTGGTCCTTGTACAAGACGCCTTCGCTTTCTATTCCCGCTATCGCATTTCTGCGAGCGTACTTTTTCTCGGAGCATAAGGCTCTTTTGGTCGGCGCCTCTCCTAGCAGCATCTTTTCTGCTCTTGCGCGAACAAGCGCGCCATGATATTTGCCCTTAATCTAAGACATCGAGCTGTGCTTTAACATTCTGTATGTCATCTCTGCACGTCCCCGGCGATTTACATTCTTCTACAATAAGAGCGTTGGGATTACTTCGTAGCGTGGCTTCTTTCTTTTTCTCGTCGTTCTTCATTGCGGAAGAACGTTCAAGGGCTTTTAGTTTAACCTCTTGTTTGAACAACTCCCACTTCCAAATGAAGCTCGTCACACCTGCGCTGCTAAATGAGGCCCGTGCGCATGCGTCAACGGCCTCGACGAATTGATCATCTTGTAGAAGTTTGTTGTTCATTTTCCACAAACCCCAGGAGAACGCGTTTCCACGTTTAGCGGCCCTGCCTAGTGTTAACGACACCAGACAATGGTCGCTAAAAGAAACTGGGGTCACTTCATAATTGTCACATTCAGGTACGAGTTCTACAGAAAGATACACCCTGTCCAGCCGCGCATGACTATTGCCCTGAAAGTGTGTATAGCGAACGGTGCCTGCATTGCTCATGCTATCACCTGCATCTTCCAGGGCGCAGCCGGCTACTATCTCATTCAGTACCGCCGTACTGGCGTCTCTGAAATTGGTCGTGCTGCTTTTGTCGCGCGCTGAGCAAACACAATTATAATCGCCCATTAAAATTAAGAGCCGTTCCGTCTCCACACCATGGACGCATTTCTTCAAAGAAAGCCTTCCTTTCGGCTGTATTGGTGGGCCCGTAGACACACATTACACGCCATTCATTGGAACAAAACTCGAAGTCGCACACAACATACCGCCCCTTTTCCGAGGCGGTGACGGTCTTTAGAGCGGCCCCTAAGCTTCTCGTAATTAAAAGTGCGCAACCCGCAGAAACCCCGACCGCATGCGACACGCACACATCATAGCGCGCAATAAAGGGCGGCACCATACGATCCGTCTGGTCCTCCCTCCCAACCTTGGTCTCTTGCAAGGCCACGATGTCCAAATCCCTCATCTGTTACGAGTCGATACACCTGATTTTGTCGTCTCCGATCCGAAAATCCCCTGACATTAAGCGTGGCGATGCGCATTGGTTTGCTCAAGTAAACCATGTTAAGGAGGGAGCTAGACTTATCACACAACACTTACATTCATGCAGCACGAAAAAGGACGACGCTTCGTCAACTACAAACATCCCGTACACACTCCAAAAACCCGCACATATAAAACCTTCATATGGTCTGCGGGATTCACAGCTGCTGCAATAAACACTGCCCCCCTCCCCCCAACCAACCTAAAGAACAAAGCATAAACACCAAGAACACAATACCCACTCCAAAAATACTGCCTAGACCCAACTACGCTGTTGCGATTAGTCCGTTGGCAATTCAAAAAAGCAGCGCAACAACAAACACTGAGAAAAAGGATGGCGACTACCTTTCGCAGCGACGTGCCGGCTAAGTGGGCGGAGCCGGAGTTTTTGTTCGGTCTGGGGGGACGTTGGGCTTCGGCTTGAAGCTCGTTCGTCTCCCTGAAAACGCCTTAGCCGGGGGCTCATCGCTGCTGGTGAGTCCGTTGCTGGTGAGTCCGCTCATCGCTGCTGGTGAGCACCTCGCCGACACGCCCGTAGGGCGCCAGCGCAGCGCGAACGGCGTCTCCGGCACATTGTGCAGCAGACAGTGTAGCTTCAGGCGGGCTTCTTGATTAGAAGGGTCGATAACAAGGCACCGACGATCCTTCATCTTGAAATCAGTGAGCGCCGAAATCTTCTTCACACCCTCCGCCGACTTGAACGTCACTGTCCAGACGTGACTCATCTGGTACGCCCCCAACGCTACGACGTCGGGGAGCAGTTCCTTACGAGCCAAAACATCCCGAAAGTCCTCAACACGTTAAGGCCGGGCGCGCATGTCGGCATGAAGAAACACCGTGTTTAAAATCCGACTGACCTGAAGTAAACTGTGGCAAAAGTACTTGATAATCCTCGGCATCCTGGGCAAAAAACCTGTTACCACGGGCCGCCGAAACCCGCAGCGCTGACGGCCGGAAGCCGCTCTTTGGGCGGAGCTCGACATTCGGCGCACTCGCAACCGGTAGCAGAATGTCTGAGCCACCGCGGCGTGTTTTCTACCGGAACTTATGCCAGCACCAACATTGCGTGACGTAACTGAAACAGGAGAAAAAGGACTAACGCCAGTCTCTCAGATATCAAGGAGAGCATATATTATAACCAGAAAAGTAGTAAAATAAAGCCCACTGTATAGAATCTAATCACATAACTTTTCAAAATACTTTGCACTATTCCCATGGTTCTGCCTCCGCTGCAAGCTCGGTTTGGCAAACGACTAATTGCGCCATCCGGCAGAGTTAAAAATCACCCTGAAAATAAGTACGCATGTCCGGCAAGAGAAGAGTCGCGTAAGAATGCTCACCGTGGCTCTGAAGACAAGCGGCGGTGCCAGACTCACCACCCCCCAAAAAATATTTAACCAATTATCCAATCTTAAACGAATCTTTAGCCCACAAACAAAATTCCCAACCGAGAGAAAAGCAAGAAAAAGAGAAGAAGCAGCAATAAGATTCGTGCAGCCACCGATCATGAGCCGAATATTGCAGACCCTACGGTACTACAAATTTACCCGTACGAAACTAAGTGGTAGAAACACTATCATCTGGACAGCATATGAGCAGTCCTCAACCTCGCAGTTTCGACCGAGAGACCAGCGAACAATGGCTGGACCACCAGGATTGCAGAATGGATATTCATAGAGGGGTCTCGAAAAAGGGGAAGGCCATAGGGATAAAATAACCATATTCAAGGCAAAGATTGGAGTTGTGAAGAGAAAAAGTCGCACCAATCCACCCCGTTAATGTGGTTGGAAAGCAAAGCTGTAAACGGCACCCACAACGATTACCCGTGCGACGTCTTAAATTCATCTCACGTCGCTCACTAATAGCGAAACCAGAGAGAATTGGAATGCACTTAACCACACGCTTTATTACTTCAAGAGATTTTTGGTAATGATAATGAATGCATGATGCATGCACGTTTTTTTTGTTGGTTGAGTTTTTATTGGTGTAGCACATGAGTGGAAACTCTTTTTTTTTTATCAAATTAAAGGAAGCTCAAAATTGGTTTTAGACATGTCCACCTCTCGCCCACTGCTGCCGCGGACCGAGGCGCGAGACCTTCGCAGACGCATGAAGGAGCAGGGGAAGAGGGGGGAAGAGGAAATTTATTCAGATTTGTGAGCGGCCCAGATTGGTGGTCCAGGTGAGTGGTTGCTTCTTCACTGAAGCCCATATGCAGTCCCGCGCGTGCCAGGAAGCAGCTGGGTAGGCAATAGAGGGGCTAGACAGCAGCATCTCCCATTGCTCTTGTTGGGTAGTTAACGGAAAGAAAGGAGGGTGCCAAGGCTACAATCGCACACCCCTATTATGCGGCGGAGTGTTCCTACTTCTTAGCAAAATTTACAATTCAGCGTGTTAGTAAATTCGGGTTGCAGTAAGTCAATAC
>JABSTR010000463.1:0-21028 GCA_013339765.2 Haemaphysalis longicornis | reverse complement strand
GGCGCAGCATGTGGCCCGCCTCCGGAGAGAGGTGTGGGTGCGGGGGTGCGGCGCGCGTGTGTCGAGCGGTATGTTAGAAGCGACGCGCGTTTGTGCGGACGATAACTCTGCAAAGAGGGCACTAAGGCGGCATTACAGTGAAGTAGTCAATACTTTTGGTGGCGTACAATTTAACAATACTTCAAGGTTAGCTGTCTCACGCTATTATGGAGCGCTGTCACCCGAAATTAACCTTTTAAAACGCGTTACAATCACTAGTCAGCATGGCGTGATATTTTACATATGTAACTACAGAAATTCAGTTGTACGGTGCTCGGTGATTTTCTTTCATAGCCCGAAATAATGCGTTTAACGCAAGCGTTAGTGTAGAGGAGCGAGAAAATTTCTGCTCTACTAGAATTGCTGTTTTTCAGCCAGAGTTGCGCGGTGAACCTGTATTGCTTGGGAACAGGTTATTATGCAGCCCTCAAAATTCATGTTGCACAAGAAGTTAAGAACATTCTGAGGGCAACATGGAGAGGTCAGTGAGTGACGAGGGGATACGTTATTGCGGTTACAACGTTTCGATTGCAGTGCAGGTTTTTATTTTCAGCAAGTGTCAATTGCCACAGGCCTTTCGCAGATCTCAGACCAACGACCAGAAACTAGAGAAAGAAGCGATGAAATTACTTTAACAAATGAAATCAAAATATTACTTTGCAGCTCACCTAGACAAGTGGATAAACTTAAACGAAAAGTTTGTACAAACATAAGGCAAAAACGCGGCAAGCACGGCAAAGAACATTACACACCAATGAAGGCAACATTAAAAGAGTGACGCAAATAAAACGAAAGTGCGTGAATTCTAGCGATATGCCTTAAAATGCAAGTTCCAAACGCTGAGGCTAGCCTTGAGTGAGGAGGCAGTTCAAAGTAATGGCCCCCGACTTTTCGAAAGGTTTTGCGATTCAGAGTGATGCGAGTGATCGTGGCATGAGAGCTTTACTATGCCAAGAGGATGCGAACGGCCGGGAACGACAAGTTTTGTACTTAAACCGCAAGCTACTTGCAGGGAAGAGGCGTACAGTACATCCGAAAAGGAATGTGGCTGCGTCGAGTGCGCAGTGCAGAAGTTGGCGTGCTATGAGCCGGTTCTCAGTTTGTTGTAGAAACTGATCATTGCCCGCTAACCTGGCTAAATAACATGTCGTCTAAAAGCGGTCGTTTGCTAAGGTTGAGTATGATACTCCAGCAGCACAATCTTGTCGTTCGCTTTAGGAAAAGGAAAGTTGAACGCTAACGCAGGCGCACTGAGCCGTGCATTCTCAGTAATGCTGACTTCGTCCTCCCCGTGACTTCTGTTTCGTCCCTTCGTGAACAGCTTTCACCTTAGCAGGTAGATAGGAGCAAAATTATTGCCCTCATTTGCTGCCTCATTTGATTATTTCCGCATCGCGTGATTTCAAGTAATCAGCCTTACCTATGATCACTTCATGTCGTGCGTTATCTTTGACACATAGTTTGAGTTCTGTGGGATATCGTGGGGTTCTTCGGGGCGACATAGCCAGTACTCCGGCGTAGGCCACTGTAGTGTTTCAGTTTCGGTTTCGATTCGGTTTATGTTGTCTTAACTTGCCACCAGGTGACTTCTGTATATATATGCATACCTCTGAATAAAAGTTCAGTTTTTGGTTGGTGATCGTGAACGACAGTGGTCGCTTCGTCGTTCTTCTGCGGCTTCCGCCGCGAAATAACAATGGCGACGAGAATGCGTCTTTTTCGGGGGGCGTAACCACGCCTGCACCTTTTCGACGCCATGAGCTGCATCGGGCTTGCTCCGCCGCATCCGTTCCTGCCTGAACCCGGCCGCCCTCCTATTCCGTGGAGGCAATGGCACCAAATTTTCGAAAACTACCTACTGGCATCCGGGGCGTCCGAATTTCCGCCCGAACGTCGCAAGGCCCTGCTGTTATACAGCCTCGGCGTTGAGGGTCAACGTGTCTTCTCCAGCCTACCGCTTCCAACGGATGCCTCCCAGACCGGTGAGTCAACCGCCGACGACAAACTTCCTGAAGCTAGCAAGGCCGCCGACGACAAACTTACTGAAGCTAGCAAGGCCGCCGCCGTTCAGCCTTCTGTTTACGACGAAGCTGTAGCGACTTTAAAGCAACATTTCACAAGCTCAAGTAATGTCGTCGTAGAAAGGCACCGCTTTCGCCGTCGCATTCAGCACCCAGGGGAGTCTGTCCAGGAGTACGTTGCGGCACTACGTGCGCTCGCCGCTGCATGTTCTTTTGCTTCACCTGAAGACTCGCTTCGGGACCAGTTCGTGGAAGGGGTCTCGTCCCAGCACATTCGCGAACGCCTTCTTCTTGAGGGCTCCACCCTCTCGTTCTTCCGAGCAATACAATTAGCGTCACAAATCGAACAGGCTAGTGAGGACCTTCGAGAAATTGCTTCAGGCACCGTGCAGCGTATATCAAGAAGCTCTCGCTCAACGCCGCACGACCGCAGTCGAAATAAACACTGCCCCCGTCCTTCGCGTAGCGACACGCCTCTGCCTGCACCTCGTTCCGAAACGCGCCCGCCTCCCGACACCCACCAACCTGCTTCCTGTACGCGCCAACCCACCTCTTCCTCTTACTGCTACCGTTGTGGTTCGCGCCAGCACCGTGCCGCGTCAACCCGCTGCCCAGCGAAAGGTCAGCGTTGCTATAATTGTGGGCTCATTGGGCATTTTACTTCAGTATGCAAAAAGAAGCAACAGGGCGTTCGTGTTCACGAGCTGAGCGACCAGAATTTTCCCGATGAAGCTATGAGCATTCTGTCGGTGACCTCATCCAGCCGCGCCGGAATTCACATATAGATAACAGTTGGGCATGCGCCGTTAGCCTTTCTTATCGACTCGTGCTCCTCGGTTTCCATTCTGGCGGGTGATCTTTTCCATAGGCATTTTGCCGGGCATGCGCTGCTGCTCGCGCCCCGTGTGAAGCTGCTAGATTACTCGAAACAGCCTATCCCCGTGCGAGGATGCTTTTAAATGCAGAGCATTTTAACTCACGATGTCACCCGTTCTAGGCGTCCGTAGTAGTCCGTATAGCTCGCAGGTGCGCCCTCTCCCCCGCTCCTCCTCGCCTACTCTCCGCTCGCATCGCGCGCTCTCTCCGCGGTCGGTTCGCGCACAACAGGTGGGGGCGCGCGTGTCGCGGGATCAACAACATCTGTGGCGTGATCGTGACGCTAGCATCGCGCGCGCGTAGCGCGATCGTGGCGTGATAAAGGCGGGTGTCGGCGAGGCTGGAACGCACTCATCGCCGCGCTCTCTCGTCAGCCGTTGCCACAAGTGCAACAACATTAACGTAACGCAAACTACTTAACGTCGTGCGCCCCGGAAATGCTCTGCATTTGATCGTGCCCCTCGCGAGGGGGATGTTTCTTTATCTCTTCTGACCAACGATCATTGTCATCAGTAGCTCATTTTGGTAACTTCCGTTCCATTATTTTTGTTTTGACAATGATCTATATACACACAGTTGTAATAATGCAGTGTATTAGCATTTTTCTGCTTCCACTTTCTTTTTAAACATTACATGGTGCTGTTAGCTCTTTGAAGGTTCTCGACTTCTGCTCCTAAACTGTCCCACATATACACCACGCTTTCGTCAGGCGCGCTCCCATGTGCTAAACACGGTGTCAACGTTGTCAAACATGAATGTAGCGCTTGCCTGAAGCTCGAGTAACTAGTGCTTCAAACGCTGAAGGTGCATTTTTGCTACACCAGGCCATGCTGTCTGAAGAACCTTCAAAAGATAAACGTAAAAAATAAGGGAAAAGATTTTCTGGGCAAAAATGGTGCAATAACAAAAGGAGCGAAAGTGAAGATTGAACCAAATACCCTTCCCCAAAGTGTGACAGATTTTTGCAAGGTGAAGAAAAATAAGAAAGCAGGAGCGACACTTGCATTAAAACTGAGGAGCCAGTTTCAACCATTACCTGCTAACAAGCAAAATGAGAGGCCAACCGACGAATGACAAAGACGTCAACCTGGAAACAATAATCACATTGAAACCACCCGACTCAGCCCCCCCCCCCTCCCTCCCTTGTCGACATCCGCCTAAAATGGAACTGGTAGACGAACATTCCAAGAACAAGAAGATCGGTGCTACCACTTTCCTTAGTACAGGATCACCTAGAACCAGATGCCCGCTTTGACGAGTTAACCTAGCAGCAGTTTTTATCGAAGGTCGTATACAAGGAACGCGAAGCGTCCATTCTGTTCTACGTTGTTTCGCAAGGCACATCGCTGCTAGGTATTGACGCCATTAAGGCCCTTCAACTCCAGATTGACGGCTGTCCCTCCGCTGCCTTGAGACTACCGCGTCAACTACCAGTGCTACCAACGTACAAGCCCCACGTTAGGAAACAGTTTCAACTGCATGCCTTCCAGCAGAGTTGTGCAATGAGTTTGCGTGCCTTTTCGACTCCAGCTCGGTTTTGTGCAACGTTTTAAAGTTCGGCTCTCAGTTCCGTCTACTGTAGCAAAACTTCGCCGCCTTCCCCTTTCACTCCGAGCTCCGGTATCGGAAGAACTTCGTCGGCTCGAGCAGTTGGATGTGATACAGCGCATTAATGCGTCAGAATGGGTCTCTCCGATTGTTGTTGTTCAAAAGAAGGATGGAGGCATTCGTGTTTGTGTCGACTTACGAGAGCCTAATAAGGCCGTAGTGACGGATAGCTTTCCTCTTCCACACACCGAAGAACTCCTCCACAGTCTCGTTGGGGCAACTCATTTTTCGAAGCTTGACCTCGCATCAGCCTACCACCAGGTTTTGCTCGATCCTGAAAGCCGTGATTTGACCGCTTTCATTACTCACGATGGTCTCTTTCGCTTTAAACGCGTGTGCTTCGGGTTGGCGTCCGCCCCGGCTGCCTTTCAACAAATGATGTCCAAAATCCTTCAAGGATGCTCTGGTGTTCTCTTCTATATTGATGACATCATTGTGTTTGGGAAAAATGAAAAGGAACATTTCACCAACCTGATCGCTGTACTACGGCGCATTAAGGAAGCCGGGCTCAAGTTAAACGACGACAAGTGCGTATTTGGCGTACAGGAACTTTCCTTCTTTGGACACAAGATCACAGCGCAAGGCATTTCTCCACTGCCGGAAAAAATTTCTTCCATTATAAATACTCCTGCGCCAAACTGATGCTACTAGTCTCCGTTCTTTTCTTGGTCTGGTCGAGTATTACGCCAAGTTTGTTCCCAGTCTTGCTGATGTGGTAGAACCTATGCGAGCTCTTCTCCGAAAGAACCAACCATTCATTTGGACTGATGCGGTAGATGCCAGTTTCGCCAAAATAAAGTTTCTGCTCTCGTCCAGCCAAGTTCTGCAGATGTTCGATGCGTCCCTTCCGGTCGTAGTGTCCACTGATGCGTCCGACTGCGGACTGGGTGCTGTTCTCCAGCAGGTCGATGGCCACAGGTTGCGAACTGTTTCCTTTGCTTCGCGAACGCTTTCACCTGCGGAGAGGAAATACGGAGTGGGAGAGCGTGAAGCGCTTGCGTGCGTTTGGGCATGCGAGCACTGGCATACGTACTTGTGGGGACGGCAGTTCACGTTCCGCACAGACCACCAAGCCTTGGTCTCTCTCCTCTCTTCGCAAGGCACTGGCCGCCGCCCCCTTCGCATCGCACGCTGGTCGGAACGGCTGCTTCGATACAACTAGACTGTAGAGTATCGGAAAGGGTCCGAAAACCAGGTAGCGGATGCCCTTCCTCGCCTTCCAGTTCCGTCTCCGCAGGAAGATGCGTCATTCGAGGAGGTTGTGTCCTTTGTTGAATTACCTTGCTTCACCAAGGAGCAGTTTCAACAGGCCCTTCGTGAAGACTGCAAGTTGGAGCAAGTCGCGACTTATGTCGCCACATCTTGGCCTGCACATAAGACGCTCTCAAGTGAACTTCAGCCTTTCTTCTTGGTGCGCGGAGAATTGTCGGTCGTTGACAACTTGCTCCTGCGCGGAGAACGAATCGTCGTTCCTTTGTCTCTCACGCCGCAAGTAATCGCTGCTGCCCACGAAGCTCACCCGGGTATAGTTCGGACAAAAGCTCGACTAAGAGAAAGGTTCTGGTGGCCAGGCATGGATAGACAGGTGGAACTTTCCATCCAGAACTGCAGAATATGTCAGATGGCTGACAAAAGTACGAAGACTGCTGCTACTCCTTTGCAGCCAGTACCCTTGCCAGAACGCCCATGGGAGAAGCTGTCCGTTGACATCGTCGGCACTCTGCAGAGAGCACCGCACGACTGCAGATACGCCATTGTACTCATCGACTACTTTTCGAAATGGCCAGAAGTTCAATTCTGAAGTGAAGTGTCATCCCGCACCGTCATAAACTTTTTGCTTTCGGTGTTCTCCCGTGAGGGTTATCTAGACGTGATAGTATGCGACAATGGGCCCCAGTTCGCCTTTGCGGAGTTCACAAAGTTCCTCAATGATCGCGCCATCTGTCTCGTGCACTCTTCCATTTACTACCCTCAAGCGAACGGACTTGTAGAGTGGTTCAACCGTGTCTTCAAGGATTTCGTGCAGGTTGCAATGTTAGAGCAGCGTCCGCTTCGTCAAGCGGTAACAGACTATTTGGCTATATATCACTGCACGCCGCATGCCACTACGGGTGTTGCACCATCCGTCCTCCTACACGGGCGGCTACCGAGAATACGTCTTCACGCTGTGGGCCACCCATCACCAACCTTCTTCAGCAATCCTGCTTCCGAACTCTGTCCTCTACGCCAACGCGTGAAGAGCAAACAAACGTACAGCAAAGAGAACACAGACCGTCGCAGGGCCGCGAAGAAGACAACAGTGTCAGTCGGTGATTTTGAGCGAATTAAGAAACTCGGAATATCTGCTAAGGGCGACCTCGCGTTTAGCCACCCACAGAAGGTTGTCCACCAACAAGGCCCATCAACGTTCCGGCTTGACGATGGACGAACTTGGAACGCTTCGAAGTTATCTAAGGTACCTGCGCCATCAGCCGCGTGGAATCCGCATCATAACGCTGCCTCCGCACCTGCAACCCCGCCTTTGGCGCCTGAACGACCCGAGGATCGCCCCTCAATAGCGCAGTCCGAAGCTTCACCAGCTACGCCCACGCTACAAGCTTCAGCGCTAGCTGCGTCGAAGCACCCAGTACCTCAACGTCGGGGCCAGCCACGGAGGAACAGAAGACCTCCGGATCGATACGGGGACCGTGTGTAGCTGGTGTGTTTGTGTGTAGGCTGGTGCAGTGACACAACTTGAGTGCTACGTGGACTTGTGGAGATGTTTCAGTGGTTCTGCAAGTGTGTTTTTTTTTGTTCCTGAATTGGTTTGTTATGTAGCAGTCGTCGAATGTATGCTGCATAGTTGCACATCAGACATTATTGTGAAGCGCACATGCCATGTGTGGTTGTAAATATTTGTAAATATTATGTATTTTCGTACTAATACTAATCCACTAACAATTACTAACATTGTTCTTTTAAGGAGGGGAATATGTAGTGTTTCAGTTTCGGTTTCGATTCGGTTTATGTTGTCTTTACTTGCCACCAGGTGACTTCTGTATATATATGCATACCTCTGAATAAAGGTTCAGTTTTTTGGTTGGTGATCGTGGACGACAGCGGTCGCTTCGTCGTTCTTCTGCGGCTTCCGCCGCGATATAACAGCCACCACGCGGGCTCCCGAGCCAACGGCAACCTAGCGAGGTTCGCCGATATGAGAACACAGTAGACAGTAGTGCTGAAGCAAACCCGTTAATTTGGGGACTCCCAAAGCATGCGAGCACAAGGCTCGACGGCGTTCACGAATCACGCCGTCCGGGTCGTGACCGTGAAGGGGAGGCAGGCACTCATGGCGCGCGAAAAACAACAGTTCCCACCTGAGATACGTGTATCCACCACAGCCGCGCTGTGCAGCCGATCTTGCCCCGACCGGGCCTCCTGAGAGACTCTCCCTGCCGCCCGCGCGCCTATGCCCCGCACCGACCGGTGTGCCATCTCTCGGGGACCGCCGATGAACCAGTGGAGCGCCGAACCGGTTTCAGCGCAAAGCGTCTCTCCCGGAGCGCGCGCCGGCTCGGGATCGCGGGTCGCAGTTCTCCACGATTCCCATAGTTTTCATTTAAGAGCCTTGTCTCCTGCAAGGGCCTCTTGGTGTAGAGGGTCCAAATTGGGGATAAGCACTTAGCTAGGAGAGATTATCTTGTTTTGGAGTCTGGTGTTCTGACGGAGGACAGAGGGTGCTTGCTTGCGCTGGGTGTTCACTGTTGTCGGTCGGTTGTTTGCAAACAGCAGAACGACGAGCGGCCGGTGCTGGGAAACGAGACCGGAAGAGCCGGGCGAAGCTGGTCGAGACACCTGGGCAGCACGGCGATGTATCTGTGATCTTGACCTGGCAGGTGGTACCTGTTTGTGGAAAGGAGCGTGGTGGAGCCGCCCTTTTCCTGGAGCACTGGAGGTGAACTTGGATGGGCCTGGCGAACGAGCGCGCCCGGCATCCGAGCCACGTGGAGGCAGCTCGTCTTCCTGGCGCAATTCCTGGCGGCGGGAGTGTTGTTGTACCAGAGCGCCCAGCCCAAATTCGCTTCATCTGGCGACGCACGACGGCGGGGCCGATTCGCGCCTCTGTCAAACTGCACGCGGCAGACGTGCCCCAACTTGCTGGCGCCGCAGATTCGCCTCTCTTTTTCCCTTCTCAACGGCAGGGCCGAATCATGCCTCGGACGACCAGCCTCCGGCAGACGTGCAGCGACATGCCTCCCCTTTCCCCATCGTGGCGGCTTTGGTTGAAGCGATCGCTTCGCCTCAATTCGGCGGATTCAAATTTCCGCCAGCAAGAGTCCTGATTGGAGCGATTCAAACCACTCGCGGCTGCATACAACGATCGCGGAAATATTCGGATGCACCGAGTGGAGAAGTGCTGCCGCCTTTGTGCGAGCCATGTAACGTTTTTGTTACCCTTATACATACTGTATATAAATGATGCTTCAACGTTTCGTCGGCTAGAGAACTTCATCGCTCTGCTCTGCGCTTCGTCAATAGCAGACGGAACAAGGCAACGTCGCTACACCGGTGACTGCTGCTGGATGGATGGCCAGTCGCAACAGTGGTGGCTGCGGTGAGAGGGCCAAGTCCCAACAGTGGTGACAGCGTCGGGATAGCTGTTTCCTAACAGCGCGGCCGGCGAAAAGCAATACAAATAGAGTGCCTGTAACGCGTAACGCCTCTAGTAGAGTGCCTTAAGTCGCGGCCAGCCAGGGCTGGGCAGTATCGCGATACTAGGATATCGCGATAGTATCTCAGAGATTCTTTTGAGTATCTGTATTTCAGTATCGAAATACATTTGAAAAATGTATTTGTATCTCGGTAGTGATATACTTTTACGGTGCATCGAATATATCGCGATACTCCGGCGCCGAAAAGTATCTCGTTACATTCATTTTCTTGTCTCATAAGCAGTCGGCTTATTTTTTTAGGTTGGCGCCACACCGCCTGGCTTTCTCCTGTGGGCGGCAGTGTTAGCATAGACATTCCGGACGCGGCGGCGATTAGGCAGCTGGGTAGATAATTTCCACCCCAAGGCACATGTGTTGGTTGTAGCTCTGATTAACCGAATGGTCGACGCTCCCTTTATATTAAAAATTGGGTGGACCTCAAACGAAGTTCCGAGAGCTTCATACTTCAAAAGCTTGCTCTTGCGAGCAGCAGAAGCTCATGGACCGGACCATAAGAACTCTTACGACGATACGTCATCAGCTGCGATGAACCACGGCTTCTACGCCTTCGAAGATGAAGATTTCCCGACATCAGGACGGTCAGAGCAGACGCATGTTCGAGCGGAAGTTTTTCGGTACCTTGACGACCCGAGGAAGGATTTGGCTATGCTGCAGGACTTCCCAGCCATTAAGTCTGTGTTCGTTCATTACAACACAAACTTGTGTTCTTCTGCACCGGTTGAGAGACTTTTCTCGTTTGCGAGCCTCGTGCTCAGACCCAATCGACGTTGTCTAGAAGACAGCGTGTTTGAGATGCTGCTGTTGCTTAAGTGTAACTAACTAACGAACCAACCGCTGAAATGTTCGACTTATATTGGTAAATGACCTAGTTAAACATAAAAACGAAGATGTATCATCAATTTATTTTAAAGACCTCCGATGAATGATTGTGTAAACTTCTGATGATTGTGTATTATTAGTCTTTTCGTTATTTCATTTTCTTTTGTTTTTGCATTTACTTTTACTTGCTGTTCTTTTCTTTGATTTGTTCACAACTGCTTGCAAGTACCTGGACGTCAATTATACCCTGTCATGTATGTATACATAGTTTGTATCTGTGTTAGTATTGTAAATGTCTTTTAGAACCTGACGTCGCCGAAATAAAAAAAGTATTTCAGTAGTCTGCATCTTTATCTTGTATCTGTATTCCAGAATACTTTTTTGTGCAAATTGCGCAAGTGTCTCAGAAATATCCCGTTACGTCTAATTTACATGTATCTTAGTATCTGTATTTTGGGCGCCCAGCGCATGTATCGCGATATCTGTATTCCAGAATACATTTTGAAGTAACTCTGCCCAGCTCTGCGGCCAGCTGCCCGATGAGCCAACGAAATTCCGGCGCCTCCGCAGCCAACGATCGGATCGTTCGTTGCTCGAGAGCAAAAACACCGATCTCCGATCAGAGTGCGGAAACGGCCAACAGGGTTACCAGATCGTTCGAGCCACAAACCACAGATCGTTGCGAACCGTGTGATGCAAGCGCCGCGAGTGCAAATTGCTGCCGCGGGTAGAGAACGACGCGCGAAGCCCGAGACAGTGGGTGAGGAGAGAGAGAGAGAGAGAGAGAGAGAGAGAGAGAAACTTTATTGTACAATGCAGTTTAGAAGGCGGGGTGTCCGGTGGCATCAGCCTGACGGCGACACCGGTGGCTTGGTTCCCCAGGGAGATTTGGATCCTCGGATCCGAACTACCCAGCGCCCCGTCCCACTGCTCGTCACACGCTATGGAGGTGAAAGGATCATTAGAATATGCCCACATGGAGTGCGACACGGTGGCAGAGGCACGAAGGCACGAAGGGCAGTTGGGGGAGGGAAATAGTGTGGGGTTAATATGGTGCAGCACTGCACGACATGAAAGAGTGTCGGTCTGCAAGAGCCGCCAGGTGCGTTCCTGGGAGTTAATAGAGAGTTTTAGCAGTCCGTCCGTTCCGTCGTGTACGTTGCTACCGGGTTGATCGGAACCCGTCTGGGCACTTGCGCATTCGTCGTGGTAGGGGGATTAGTTCCGCGGGCCTGCCTTCACCATGTCCGCGCCTCCTCGCCCTTCCTCTTTGCCCTTCCGCGCGCGCAGGCGCAGACGGGTCCCGGCAAACCGGCAACAACGTACACGACGGAACGGACGGACTGCTAAACTCTCTATTAAGGCTGACATGAGCGGGGGGAAACACGCGGCGGGAGAGACGGTAGGCTAGGACCGAGTCGTGATAGCTGAGGAGGCTATCTCGAGCCGATCTGGCACCGTGTGAGGGGACAAGGGTGGGACCCGTTCGGATAGCGAGCTCTCGAGCTATTGCGTGGGACGTCTCGTTACCGCCCACACCGGTGTAGGCTGGGGTCAAGATCAGTTCTATCAGGGTGGTAGGTGGATTTTTGGAGGGCATTTGGAGGGCCTGCGGGGTTATAAACCCCGGGCGAAATTTTGAACGGCCGTCTTTGAATCAGAGACTGGATAGCGGGGGCTGGCCGTCGAATTAAGGCTAGTGCAATTGCCGTCTCTTCCGCTGTCGCGGGACAGGTGGTCGGTCGACCACTGCCACTGCGTATGCGGCGTGGTGTCGATAGTCCGCCGCGTCGACATAAAGTATGCCTCGTTATATCGGCGTTCGATGAGAAAATATTCGATGAAGCGGCGTTCGATGATACGGCTTCTACGAAACGGCATTCGATGAAACGGCGTTTGAGGGTGAAGAGTCCGGAACCCATTACACACCACAGAGGCATACTCTAGAGCTGCAGACGACAAATATTCGTTTACAGCTTGTGGGAATTACGGGAGTCCGCCATCTTCCCTATCTCTCTCGCCTCGCCGCGGAGGCGAGAGGGGGAAGGTCCCTCTCTCTCCCCGTGGAGCGCGCGTTTCCCAGCCGCGGGAAGATGATGGCGGGGGGCGCTGCCGACTCCCTGTGCTATTTTAGGGACCTTAGCTGACCTTAGAGTTCCTCTGTATAGCTATATAGAGGAACTCTACCTGACCTGACCGGTTTTGCCCGGAAGCTCCAGGTGGGCTGGTCCGGAGCCGACGACGGAGAAAGTCCCTCTTTGGATACCAGCCGTCATCGCGAGCGGCGGTAAGTGCGTGTGGCTCATTTTGGCCTTCCTTTGTCCGCCCTCACGCCTGTTTCTCCCGTCCTGGCCAAGGTGGTCTTGGCGGTAGTAGAGCGACGAGCCCGACGTCTCTTACGGCAGTGCAATAAACGTCGCGGTTGGTGATTTCCGTGTCTTGTGCGTGTTCCTTGCTGTTCGCTGCCGCTACGCTAAGTTGGTGGTCCGTGACGGTGTTCAGTACAGCTGCCTTGCGGCCGAGTCTCGAGGGTCGAGCTTGGTCGCCGTAAGAACCCTGGTCCCCACAAGCTTGAGAAGGGAACCCGGCTCCTTAAACTCCTTCGATAGGCGACATACAACGGCCAAGGCATTGAAAGGGCCCGCCGAGTGATACCCCGGATGTGCGGGGAGAAGTTCAACTTAGTGTCGAAAATAACCCCAAATCCTTAACTTCCACCGCACATGGCAGAGCCTCACCGTTAATGCTATAAGAGAACAATATACTTTCAATAATAATCAATCTATCCATCATTTATTTGCGTGCCCAGGAACAGCCGGGGTGCTTTTATGCTGGCGCACGGAAGAAAACCCACTAAAAATATGATGTACAGATCTCGCAAAGTAGTGGTTATACACGAAGAAAACTGCACATTTTGGCATAAACACACACACTTACAAGCACCCACCCATAGACAAGTAACTGGCTAACAGTGAGGCATATCTGACTGAAGAAGACTAGGCAACAAATAAACTAAGAAAAGAAAAGTACGAAAGGGTTATGCGGAAGTAACAATGGAAAAACAATCAAGTTCATGGACACAGGGGTAGAAATAAAGAAGTAACAATAAAGTTACAGATACGCCAATACAAACTCACAGACACATTCGCGAAACAAAGTAGGACAGTTATAAATATATCCAGGTAATCCGAGAACTGATTGTACGTCCATTGCAGTCTTCCGAGGACAATAGAGACGCAGACATGTGGGATTGTTGAAGGTGTGTTTCCTGGTCAACTTCTGCGGCACATCGAGAGGAACATGTTGCAGCAGCTCACCACAAGACGCTGTGCCGTGAATGACTTTAAAGAGGAAGATAATACCAGCCTTATTCCGCCTGTAGGTTCAGCACGCTGGTGGCGTCAATGGAGAGGGTGATCCAAGGCTACAATTACTACAAAGGCCAAAGCGATATTCGAAGATAGATATAAACTTACTTTGGACCCTTTCGATAATCATAGTTTGTTTTGCATGTGCTATTCCTGATTACAGACACATACTCAAGCTGAGGACGACACATAGGCGGGGGAGGGGCGGTGTTTCCTGGAGGGGTGGGGGTCCCTCCAGCGATGTTGATTCCTGACATTACCAATGCCATTACCAGTTGACCTTTCTTTAGAGTTGCCTCTGCCTTTTCACTTAGACTTTTATTGGGGCTAGAAGCTCACTGCATCATTGAATTGGAGCAGACGTGGACGTACTTTCATACTTTCCATTTATTTCTTACAGTAGTATTAACTCTATCATTTCTACGAATCCTTACCATAGGAAGACAAGTGTACTAGATGTATCTATGCATGTATACAAGATGATGCGTACGTTTTATCATCATCATCATCATGGGCTGCAAGTCGGGGAAGGGGCAGAGCCCCCCCCCCCGCTTCCTGGACAAATGAAAACTCTTCGGCATATTTATACAATTAAGCCTAATTTTTTTTATTTAAGCACCTCACCGACTCAAACGATTATCTCTTTGGGGAGGGATATATAAGAATTGAGGACCGCTAAAGATATATGTGAAGCAAGTTCGCTGTGTTCATGCATTCCTGTCTGCCGGGTAGTGCGTTGGTCTTCTGTGGTGTGGTATTCGTTGTAGCAACATGATCTTCTCGTTATGCCATTCTAGAAATTTTTTCTGAACATCCAAAATACGTCCGAATTTAGGACGTCCGACCGGACGTACGGAAGTGTTAAATCCGGACGTGCCACGGACGTACATGGTACGTCCATCGGCCCTGAAACGGACGTCGTACGGACGTCCGTTTCAGACGGAATGGACGCAAGCTGGACGGCCGACAGACGTCCGGTGGTTGCTTGGGATGTAGCTGGACCATAACGAAGGCTCTGCTACTTTCGCAATGACGCCGTCACGTTCCATCTCGTCGAGCTTGGCTTTCACAGGCTCTTGAAGGGTGACCGGGATTCTTCTGGCCGCCTTTATGGTTGGTCTCGCTTCGGGCTTCTGTTGCATATGATACGTAACGCCTTTAATTAAGTTGACCCAGGTCCTGAAAGACGTCTTCAAATCCCTTTGTGCAGTCTTGAGAATCTTCGGCGTTGAGCGTAGCTATGCGGGTTATCAGGCCCAGTCGCTGAGCAACGTCTCCGCTCAAGGTAACCTATACATTTGGCCCCACCACGAAAAAACGCACCCGCCGCGGTGGCTCAGTGGCTAAGGCGTTGCGCTGCTGAGCACGAGGTCGCGGGTTCGACTCCCGGCCGCGGCGGCCGCTTTTCTGATGGAGGCGAAAAGCAAAAACGCCCGTGTGTACGAGATTTCGGAGCACGTTAAAGATCCCCAGGTGGTCAAAATAATCCGGAGCCCTCCACTACGGCGCGCCTCATCGCCTGCGTTGCGTCGGCGCGTTAAACCTTAAAATATATCAATCAATCAACGAAAAAACGCGCCTCAGTGCTTTGTGCTTTGTAGGAGAGAGCGAGGTTTATCTTCTTTGCAGCCTGTTCTTTGTGTCTGAAGAACGTGCGCAATGTGGCGGAACATTTCTGCGTGCGCGCAGCCCTTATCGTTCGAAGCTCAGCTTCTGACATGACACAGCAGTTCGCTCCCGTGTCTATCATACACTGGACGGCGGTGCCTTCGATAATATGGTTGCCCACCACTGTTCACGACTGGAAAGTGCGTGAACTTGAAGCGTTTCAAGAAAATATTCGTCCTCATGGCTAGCCACTTCCACTTGGTGTACATAGCGGCCTTTTGACCACGTTTTCGCGTAAGAAAAGCGACACATCCTCGCATAATGGTTTCGGCGACCACACTTTTTGCACTGTCTGCCTTTGGCGGGCCGTTTTCCAGCTTTGTGCTGCTCCAGGCCGCATCTCGAGCAGGGTGGGCTACCTGCTTTTATAGCGTGTATCTCTGAAAAAACTGGCGATCGTTCCGCTGCGGCTTGAATCTCGGGGATAAGTTATTTACGCTGCTCTCTGGCCCGGAACATTTCCACTGTTTTGGCGAAGGAAGGGTTTTCCGTGGTGCTCCTTTGCTGCATCTTTTTGTCCCAATACCCAGTATTATTGTGCTGCGCACAAGTCGCTCATCAAGTTCTCCAAATTCACAACTCTTCGCGAGCGTTTTTAGCTCGGTTTCGCCTCATGTTGAGTTCTAGAGCCAAAACGAAACTCGTTGAAAGTTAAGTTTGTTGCCGCCTTGAAATGAGTTTCGAACTTCTGCATCAAAACTTTCAAGTCTTTCTACTGATCGTCGCTTTGGAAGGTGAAGGTATAAAAAGCCCGTCGTGCCTCTTCACCAATCGCCATAAGAAACGTTGCCGCTTCCACATCTGGATCTTGTTCCTTTAGTTTGGTTGCAGTGGCGAAAAGCTCGAACTGACTTTTCCAGACGTTCCAGTTGTGAAGCACGTCGGCCGTGGTGTCAAGGGGCGTCGGTGGCGAAAGGAGTGTTGTTGTCATGGCTTGTGCACCAGGAAAGCTTCAACGATTACGCCTGAATTCTATAACATGGGAAACATAGTAGACGGCAGAACTAAAACGCCACCCGCACTTCTGACACCATATGTGTTCATGCAATCAGCTGGAAAGGAAACGAGGCTTTATTGAACAACGCGCAAGTATTTATACATGCGAGCTGATAAGTGCCGGCTGTAGCCGAGACATACGCAGTAGTGTTGCAGGCGCGTATGCTTGCGCTCTACTACGAATAACGGAACAACCCTTGCAGTCGTCCAACGAGCTTGGAACTCACTAGTATTATAGCCACTACACTACAGTCAAACCCGATTGTAAGGAACCCGGATAGAGCGAATTACGCTATATATCGAATAAAAGCAAATCTGATGGTTACGAAAGTGCATGTGAAGCGTATTTTTTATAACGAAGTTGACATCCGATATATCGAACTCCACGCGTCTACAATTGCCACCGAAATGAGTGTTGTCGGAGCGGCGACTGAGATGCTGATTGGCCATGATTGAGATGTTGAGCCTCGCATGGACTGACGTGACGCCCGACAGCTTCCGTAACTGTGTTCGACGCACGGGAGTCACGACTGAGCCCATCCAGTCAGCGAGTCCGGACCAAGACAACATCATCGCCATCATCGTCAAAGAGCTCGCCTACGTTCCAGATGCTTGTGCCGAAAAGAGTGTCCTCAGATGATTTCCTGAGTGTTGACGACAATGTTGCCGTCACTGTGAGCCCCTCGAGACCACACACAGTCGCCGATGTCATGGAAGTTGATGCTGATGAAAGCACTGAAGAGATTGAGGATGTCACAACTTAAAGCAGTCCGATTCTTGATCAAGCGCTTTTGCCAGTCGATATACTAAGCCAATATTGCTTCGATATTGAAGGACACGGACTTGAACTGGTGCAAACGATGGGTCATGTAGAGAATGCAGGGTATAGTTGTTGCCGCCAAAACGAAGGTAAAAAAAATCACTTATTTTTCCAACACAGATTGAAGGCGGGCCAGTTGGTACATAACTAACTTATAAAACAGCGCTAGAAAAAGGACTACAGAAAGGCCACACAGACAGGGCGCTGACTAACAACTGAGTTTATTGTCACTGAACGGGCAATAAATACGGAAAGAAAGTGACACGTGAACAAAGAAATAACAACTGAAGAATACAAAAAACAATCAGTTTCAAAAAGTACAGTAATCTTAATTACTAACACAATCGTAGCAACTAGCGCGCCTTATCTACATTATCACCAAGAAAGTGAATTTCTTTCCCCGTGAGAGCACCAGACGGAACGCTGACGCAATCAAGTTTACGGGTATGCATTTCCCAGGCTTCACTAATCTCACGCCGCATCCGGTCGCGGTATCGCGCCAGCAAGTGGCTTTTCTCAAACAGAGGCGAACAGCCTGGGCATTTGGCAACGTTAGTAGCGAGTGTGCTACCTGTGCCGTTTTTTACGTCGCACGCGTGCTCCCGAAGACGATCGCTGAGGCATCGCCCCGTTTGTCCCACGTACGACCGCTTGCAAGACAGTGGTATCTCGTAGATAACCTCCCCTTGGCATTGCACGTAGGGCTTCGTATATTTCTTCGCGCATTTTTTCGTGGCTGGTCTCTCACAGTTTACCTTGCGGCAAAGGCTACCTAATTTGTCAGGAGCAGAAAACACGAGATCAACACCCGACCGCCCTACTATTTTCTTAAGCCTGTGGCTCACCCCGTGGATGTAAGGGATCACGGCTACCTTCCTTCTCTCTCTAAATGGAGGTTCCTGTTCCTGGGGTGGTTTTCTCAGTGCTTTTAAAATTTTGTAGCCCACGCCGCAAAGGAGCAAATCAGGAAAGCCAGCCCTCCGCAGACGACTTGTTTGGGCGTCAAGACTGCTTTGGATTCGTGATGACAGCACCTTGACAGCAAGTTTTGTATTGCTGAAGTAGCAACTCCTCGCTTTACAAGCTTCGAGTGCTTCGACGTGAATGGCATGAAACCCTTTTGAATTCTCGGTGCATAACTCCAACAAAGGTGCTTCGCATTCAGGAACAAACCTCATATCTAAAAACTGTAGTTCGTCATCAGTGGGCACCTCCTTTGTTAGCACGAAGTCACTAAGGTTCTGGGCAAACAATCTCATGATGCCATCAACATCGCTCGCCTGTTCATTCGAGACACCTTGTACAGGACGAGGAAGTCGTCGACGAAGCGAAACACTTTCAGCACCGCGCTGTCCTTCAAAGCCGCAACCAAAGCGCTGCTATGGCGGGCGAGCACAAGGTCACTCAGTATAGGAGCGATAACAGAGCCGATGCACACACCCTTTTTCTGAATGTAGAGGCGGTCCTCTAATTCTACGAACGTGGAGTTGAGGTAAAAAGAAAGCAATTCAATGAACCTGCCCACACTAATGCCGCATTCATTTTGGAATCGAATGGCACCTATGCAGTATATGCCTTCTTCAACAGCTTGACAAATGGACGTGTGCGGCAGCGAGTAGTATAGATCCTTGAGATCAACTGAAAAGGCGCTCACCGCTTTTGGTTGCTCCATTTCTAGGAATGTTGAAACATCCTGTGCCTTCCTAACTCGAAAAGTGTCATCGATCGGCAGCATGCCAAGAAACCGCTGCAAAAACAGCCCAACGGAGTGTTGCCAAGTGCCACGCTCAGAGAAAATCACCCTGAATGGGCATTCAGGCTTGTGTGTCTTGGCGGAAAAAAAGATTGTCAGACTAGCTTGCTGACTCATATTGACTGATGCAGCAACCCTGTCTAAGCCCATGTTCTCGCACCGCTTCAGTGCACCGCTTAGACAGGGTTGCTGCGTCAGTCAAGAAGAGTCAGCAAGCTAGTCTGACAGTATCTTTTTTTCCGCCAAGACACACAAGCCTGAATGCCTTTTCAGGGTGATTGTCTCTGAGCGTGGCACTTGGTAACACTCCGTTGGGCTGTTTTTGCAGTGGTTTTGGGGCATGCTGCCGATCGATGGCCCTTTACGAGTTAGGAAGGCACAGGATGTTTCGACATTCCTAGAAATGGAGCAACCAAAAGCGGTGAGCGCCTTTTTAGTTGATCTCAAGGATCTACACACCCGCAGGGGGCACCTTGTGTACTCAAGGTGTTTTGGTGAGTAGCGCCACCACGGTCCCGAGCTCCGCAGGAGTGCCTACTGCCGTAGGCACTTGGTGTCTTGCAACACCACGGACCCGAGCACATGTGGGTTGGACCCACCCACGTCCCGGCTGTGCGTGGCTTTGCCGTGTCCGGGGAAAAGGGGAACCTGGTGGCTGAGCCAAAGTTGGGGTTGTTTTGGACCTTTACGGCCCCCCAGCAGCGGCAACACTCCACTTTGGCCCCCGCTTCTCGCAGACGGTACCCCCGGTCTGACCCGCCCGGGGGGAATCAGCCAGTCGCCTTTTCCTCTCTTTCTCTCCACTCTTTCACTTTCCTATCTCCTCTCCTACCCCTGTCCTGTCATCTCCTTCCTTCCTGATTTCTACATTTTTCCTGGCGGCAAGGGTTAACCCTGTGCAAGGATATCAACCTTGGTACCAAGTATAGGGTTATAGCGGCAGGGTAACGGTTAGCGTGTACTTTAACGTCACGTTCCCTTGTTGGGCTCGGTGGTGGGCGACCGGCTCTGCCGCCGAATTGATTCCATGCTCATATGGCTTTTTCTATCCCCCCAAAAAAACTGATCGGCCTTCTAAAAGGGGCCGCACCGAGGTAACACAACTGAAACCAGTCTCCCAAGGTGAAACTTTCACAAAATACCTTGTTATCCACTCTGAAGACGAAAATGCACCACTTGCTAAAAAATCTGTCTTCCTCATTGCAAAGTGCCTTGAAAGCGTTGTCGGCCGGGATTACCAAGCTAAGAAACTAGCCTCTGGTGATCTGCTGGTAGAGGTGCAACGAAAGAACCAAAGTCAGAACCTACTAAAACAGAACACCCTGGCTGAACTCAAAGTAACGGTCACACCACATCGTAGCCTGAATACAACGCAAGGCGTGATCTCTGAGAGGGAACTGCTTCACGAGACAGATGAGGATTTGCTTGAAGGACTGAGGGACCAGGGCGTCACGGCTGTGCGGCGGATCACCATGCGTCGCGCAGGTGAGGAAATTCGAACTAAGCATGTTGTTCTGACCTTCAACCGTCCAACGCTTCCTGAATCCGTCCATGCTGCCTTCATATCCTGTCCAGTACGCCCCTACATACCTAGTCCTCGAAGGTGTTTCAAGTGCCAGAAGTATGGCCACGGAACTCAGTCTTGTCGTGGCCGACCCACCTGTGCTCACTGCGCACGTGCTGACCACACCAGTGATGACTGCAAAAAAGAACAAGTGAAATGTCCAAACTGTGGTGAACCACACGCTGCGTATTCACGTGCATGTCCCGCATTCAAAAAGGAAAAAGAAATAATTCAACTCAAAGTCACTGAAAACCTAACCTTTGCACAAGCACGCCTGAAGCATGCCCTGCTTTCAGGCAGAAGTTACGCAGACGCTGCTCGCCGGGGGGTGGAGCGTCGTCTGGTGGATGCGGGCACCCAGTGCAACCTGGTCCCGCCACAGCCCCCCGCTCAGCAGCAGAAAGTTGCTCCCGTGGCTTCTGCTGCTACACCCTCCTCTAGTGCTGTGCCTAAGGCTTCCAGCGCGACCACCTGTGCTGCGCCTAAGGCCTCCAGCACGAGCTCTGGTGCTGTGCCTAAGGCCTCAAGCACAAGCTCAGTCCAGATGAGTGATGATCTGGCTCCATCCCGGGCATCTGCAAAACAGCAGAAGGCTGCTCCTGCGGTCACTGCTGTTGCAGCAATGTCCAGTGCTGTGGCTGCGGCCTCTAGCACAAACAGTGTCTCCACTGACACTTCTCCTTCAGAAACCTTGGATGAGGCCATGGATGTCTCTCCAAGCACACCTGCTTCTGAAACACAACAGGAGCGCCGCAGTTCCGCCTCTGGTCGGGGTAAATCAAAC